>MU224972.1:4984477-5026787 GCA_018584345.1 Thuja plicata | reverse complement strand
AGAGAAAATATTTGATCGAGCATACTAGATAGGTCATTGAGAGATTTTTTGTTACACGCATATTGAGATAGCATTGTAGGATTCAAGGTATGCCACAGGATCTGACTGTATATGCATAGATCTATGATGAGGAGACAGCTTGATTATCTTATGAGACTGCATAGGGAGATATCAAGTAGATGGTTATATTTGGTTGGGATTACTAGGTTGATTTGACAGATGCAGGAGTTATAGTTGTGTATAGTGTGCACGTTGTTTAGTCTCTATTTCCATGGTTTACTGCACCTGATGAGATAGCAACACATATTGAGGAGGCTCTAGATTATGATCATGTCAATGATGGTCTTATAAGAGGAAAAGGAAAAGCAAACATAGGTGCAAGGGATGGGAGAGGTGGTGGAGATGGGAGGGGTGAGGGAGGTGGAAAAGGCCCTCCTACGGACAAAGGTTAGAGAAATGACCGAGATGACAAGGGTGATAACAGAGATGATAGGGGTGGTGGGGTAGAGGGAAAATGCACTTGTGTTAGGTTCATATATCCAAGCATGGATCTAGGTCCACTACTGACTAGAGAGCAGCACCAACAGAGATCATCAGGTCAGACATACAGGTGAGAGCAGTGGTAGAGGTGGACCTTCTGGACAGGATCCTCCTAGAGATACTGGTAAAGACACATGGAGGGATGGAGATCCATTATCATAGTGTGAGTGAGAGTGGGAGAAGTTACGTTCTTTCATTATGATATTAGAGACACTATTGGCTGGTAGGGATAGGAAGCTAGAGAGGATGAGATCTGAGAGAGACTTGTAGGCATGCACTACTACACATCAAGGGAAGAGAGATGTGTACTACTTTTCTTTATATTATGTATTTGTTCCACAACCTCAAAGGGCATCACTATATTCTATGATAGCTCAGTAGTCAGAGGGAGATATGCCTCCACCACCTACTCCTTCATGAGGAGATTTACCACCTCCTCCTCCTCCGGATCAAGCTGAGGGTGGTAGTCAGACATGAGACTATTGATTCTAGATATTTTTTTATATTGATCATGCTATGATCATTTATTGTACTGTGATACTCGATACATGTGCATATGTTGATTATGATCTTCTAATACTATTGATACATTCCCACATTTTTATCTGATATTCATTGATATACTATATATATATATATATGAGATGGTAGCTTATGATTCTGATATATGCATCATTGTTCTCTTTGTGTGATAGTTTTTGTATATGATAGATGTATAGAGATGATTCATGCTTTGATTATGTACATGGTCTTTGTGATAATGTAGATTAGATTCATATGATGACATCATTTATGCTCTTTATCTTTCACTGATATATAGATGTGTGAAATTATTCTATGTGAATATGAAGATGTATGTTTTTTTGATATTTTCATAATGCAAATATATGTATGGATGCACTTAGGGTGGATATGCAACACTTGAATACTTTATTTTTGTGTTTTTTCTTTTCCCACTATGAATGCAATGGATATGCAATGACATGAATATATCAGTAACATAGATGAAGTAGTCAAATTGGATTTGAATGAAACAAGCAATAATTTTGAGCTCAATTACTTATGTTGTTAAATGAAACTAAATGCAAACTTCTAGGACTATCACTAAATTTTTTTACACATTAGCATTTTATCATCATAGGGTGTTTGTGTAATGGACATTATGGGTCAGTATAATTGTCATTGATACCAAGGAAGTATCATGAGAGTATGAATACTACCTTAATTGGATGCAATGTCAAAAATAAATCTAAGCATCAAGGCATAGAGGCCAAGATGACTTGTCGATTATCTCCTTTTGATTTTAGGAATCACCTTTTGTTTGTGTGCAATGTAAAATATGTAACCTGCACAGACCTTTAATGTTCATATCCTTGGATACATAATGTGTCATACACCTTAGTTAGAATTTGATTAGAAATATACAAGGAAATTGATTCAACCTCACCGTAGCTTACACATAAAAAGGATCGAGATATATGTGGCTATCCACTCATGCTGGAAGCTCTTATCATAAATATCTAGCTGAAGTGTATAGGATCGTGAAGCAATCACCATATGAATAAAACCAAGAAAATGTTATGCCCCATGTCCTTGTGATTCTTTGTCATTTAATAGATGTCATGGAGTAACTTGGAAGACATAACAAGCATCAATTTATAATCAGGCAAAGAAAGTTTATAACTATTTATATGCCCCTATTTTAAAACATCATCGGAACATAAAAGAAATCAAATCAAGATCAGACAATATGTGTTTATGTGGTGTTTAGCAACACCTTTGATTCATTATTCAATCACAGTAAAGATATCATCAATTAAGTCTTGGATTTAAGCAATGTATGTTTGTGTTTGAGTGAGTGAGATAATATCATCAATTGCAATCCAATGGAGTGTTGAAAAACATTGTTTGATTAAAGTGTTGAGAAACACTAGTACAATGTTTTTTATAGGAAGGTGGTGTTTAAGAAACACCTTTGTTAGTGATAGTGACCAAGTTATTGTGATTCAAGTATTGAATAAATAATGTTTGTGTGGTCTGAATAAATAATGTTTGTGTGGAAAAATTTCCTAGACAAAGACCGAGGATGACTTAGCAACCAACAACCACTGACTGAACAAGCTATCCAAGACTAGCCAAGATGCCCCCAGTGCAGAATGTCTATCCTTAAGGCGCAAATATAGACAAACTCCAGGCAAGGAAAGTACATTCATGAGGAGTTCATATTAAACTGATAGCAAAGATATGATCATGAAGGATTGGTGCAAGTGATGCATTGATAGATGAAGTGTTGATTACAAGTGACGCATGTTTGCTAGGTTTTCACTCGAAAAATTTCCTTTTTTTTAGCTACCAAGACGCATGTTTGTCAGGTTTTTGCCAAGGCACTTTTTCTTGTTTTTCAATTTTTTTGTACTTTTTTATTTTATCTCTTTTTTTGTAGCATCAAGGCACCTGTTTGCCAGGTTTTCACCAAGGATACCTTTTTTCAAGACTTTTTCCACTATTTGTTATTTTTTTCTTTTCCATTATTTTTTACTTTCTTCAGGATCAATTTTCACTTTTTTTTTGGTATTTTCTCAGGATCAATTTCATTGTACAAGCCCTTTAGCTAGATGTCAGGCATAAAATTGCTTCAAGTGTAGGGTATTGATAGGATCAAGAATATCATCTCCCTCAGGTGTGGCTAACTCATAAGCTCCTATCCTGAAAATTGTTGTAATAACATAAGGCCCCAACTAGTTAGGTTCAAACTTGCCTTTTTGCTCTTTGTTTGGTTGATTCTTAGGATTCTCTCTTAGAACAAGATCCCCCTCTTGAAATATTCATGGCTTTACTTTCTTGTTGTACCCTTTTGACATCCTTTTCTGATAGACTTTCAAGTGATTGAGTGCTTGTTGTCTACACTCATCCAACGGCTCTAGTGCTTGGACCCTATTTATGTGGTATTGTTCATCTGTGACAAGACCTTGAAGAGATACTCTCAAAGAAGGAATTTCTACTTCAATTGGTAATACTACCTCTGCACCATAGACAAGAGAAAATGGTGGGGCTCCTATTAGTGTTTTGATGCTTGTTTTGTAAGCCCATAGTGTTGGATTTAATTGTAAATGTCAGTCTCTACCAGATTTACTCAAAGTTCTATGTAGGATTTTTAGAATGTTCTTGTTTGAAGCCTCAGCTTGTCCATTACCTTGAGGATAATAGATTGAAGAACAATGTTGAGTAATGTGAAGCTATGTACAAAGGTCCTCAATGTATTAGTTCTTAAACTACCCCTATTGTCTATTACAATAGATGAGGGTATCCCATACCTACAGACGATGTAGTTCAAGATGAACATCACAACTTGATTTCTAGTGGCTTTGATTAGTGGCACTACTTCGTCCCACTTTGTGAAATACTCAATGGTCGTGATGATGTATTTGTGCCCATTTGAAGAATTGTGATAGATTTGTCCAACAAGATCAAAGGCCCATTGCTGAAATGGCCAATGTGTGATAAATGGTATGAGCTCCTTGGCTGGAGCATGGATAATATTTCCATGTGTTTGACATTTTTGACATGTTTTAGCAAACTGAAATCTTTCTCCATTGTAGGCCAATAGTATCCAACCCTTAGAATTTTCTTAGCTAATGAAAAATTGTTCTAGTGAGATCCAAACACACCTTCATGGACCTTTTTCAATGCATGATCAAACTCTTCTTGTTCTAAACACATAAGTAGCATTTTTTTAAGACCTCATCTATATAAGTTAGTATTAATGAGTACATAACATGATGGTGTCCTAATTAGGGCTCATTTTTCATTTCTAGATAGTTCCTTGGGGAAGGTTTGATATGTAAGATAGGTAGTTATATTGGTATATCTGGATTGGTCTTGGTCGTTTAGGGCACAAATAACTTGGGATTCAGGTGTATCAAATGCAGGAAAGGATAATTCTTCCACCAAGAAGTCATAGCATAATTGATATTCCTCCAGTTGTAACATGGAGGCTAGTGTTGCCATAGCATCTGCAACTTTATTTTCTGTTCTTAGAATTTTTTGAAATGTGATAAACACAAAGTACTTCTTAAAATTCTTGATCATTTGCTTATAGGGCATCATTTTTTCCTCTTTTGTTTGGTACTCTCCATTTTCTTGATTGATGATGAGTTGAGAATCACCATATACATGTAACTCAATGATTTTCTATTCCATGTCTAGCTTGATACCATTTACCAATACTTCATATTCAAAGAAATGTTTGGTGCATGAAAACATCAATTTATATGCCTTGGGTATCTTGTAACCATGAGGACTATAAACAATACCCCTGCTCCATATCCTTGTTGTGTGAAAGAACCATCAAAGTACATTTTCCATGGATATTTTTTTAAGTGCATTATTGTCTCATCTGGAAACTCTATGATCCATGGTATTACATCTTGTAATGGTGAATCAGCTAACTAATTGGCTAGCACTTGTCCTTTAATAGCCTTTCTGTTGACACACTCTATATAAAATTCACTAAGTATTAGCACCCATTTTCCTAGCCATCATGTTAATGTTGTCTTAATTAGGAGGTATTTGAGAGGATCAATCTTTACAATGAGTTTCACTATATATGAGAGTGTGTAGTGTCTTAGCTTTTGAGATGCAAAAATAACAGCTAGAAAAGCTATTTCAATTATACTATAGTTGAGCTCATATGACACCAATGTCTTGCTGATATAATAAATTTCTCTTTCCATCTTGGGATCATCCTCTTGTGCTAGCAATGCTCCCAGTGATGTAGTCATAGCTGAAATATAGAGTAACAATGCCTTACCATGAATAGGTGCCATTAAGATAGGAGGATTAGCCAAATAATCTTTTAATTCCTTGAAGTTATTTTCACAGTGTTCATCCCATTTGAAAGGCACTCATTTATGTAACAATTTCATGAAAGGTTGTGCTTTATCCACTAGTTGAGACATGAATCTTCTAATTTATTGGATTCTTCCTTGGAGAGTCCTCATTTGAATTATATTACTAGGAGGTGGCATATCCATGATTTCTTTCACTTTTTCTAGGTATACCTCAATTCATTTAGCTGATACAATGAATCCTAGGAGCTTTCCTAATTGAACTCCAAATGCACACTTCTTTGGATTGAACCTTAGTTGAAATTGTTCCATTTTATCTAGTATCTTCCGCAAGTCTTCAATGTGAGTAGATCTTATCTTGGAATTGGCTAAGGTATCATACACATAGTCATCCATTCTCTTATGTATCATGTCATGGAAGATTGTTGTCATAGCTCATTGATATGTAGCTCCAGCATTCTTTAGCCCAAATGGCATGACGTTCTAGAAAAATATTCCACATGTACATGTAAATTCTATCTTTTCTTGGTCTTCAGGGGTAATATTAATTTGGTTTTAGCCCAAAAATTCATCCATGAGTGAATAGATTGCATATCCTATCATGAGATCTACGACCATATCAATATTTGGCAGTGGAAAGTCATCTTTAGGACAAGATTTGTTTAGATCTCTGAAGTCGGTGCAAATTTTCATTGACTTATCTACTTTAGATATGGGGACTACATTAGAAATCCATCCTGCATAAGTAATGGCCCTTATGAATCCAGCTTTTAAGAGTTTTTCTAGCTTTGCTTTCACCAATAATGCCACATGTGGGTGCATCTTTCTTAATTTTTGTTTGACAGGTTTTATCCCAGGAGTGATAGATAAGTGATGCATTATTAATTCAGGATCTATTCCAGGAATATCAATATAATACCATGCAAATTTGATCTTTTCTCTTGGAGGAACTCAGCGAATTGTGCCTTTTCTTCCTTTTGTAGATATTGTGTTAGATGGACAAATTGAGGAGCTTCAGTTGTTCCAAGATTAACTGGTTGTGTTGGTTCTATGAGGACAAAATATTGTTCCTAAAAGTGCTTAGGGAGGATATCAAGAATCTAATCTGTTGGTGCCTCTGAGAGGTTTTCACCATCAAATGCATCTTTTATTTTTACTTTTTTAGAATCTCATATTACTACAATGTGGTTTTCACCATTAGTTCTTTTCTACTTTTTTCTTTTCAATTTGTGACTAAGAAACATGATATCCTCCTTTTTCATGATCACGCTCCTTGCATTGGTTGACCAGGGATAGGATCCACAAGCATTCAAATAGAAGGATAAAGTGTAGTCATTGGGAAAGCTCATTATAGGATTATGTTTTGAGTTTGTCGAATCAATCAGTTTAGGATTTACCAAGGATAGTGATTCAGAGGATCCTAAGGATAGCACCACATTAGTGTCAAAACTATTAATTGATAAGAAAATTTTTGTTAAGTTAGCTTCTATAGTGTTTAGATCATTAAGAGTTGGATCATCATTATTATAGTCATTGTTAGTGTTATACGAACCTAATTATAGCAACCTATCACTTGAGCTTTCTCCTTCTTCTCTTTCTCTTGTTCTCTCAAAGTTGTCTTATATCCTTTGGTACTCTGCTGGTCTGATTAAGATGCATGTGTCTGCATCAATTATGCTAGGCATCACCACCTCATCCAACTCTATGACAACATTTGTGTTATCGTTAGTATTAGAACTCTCTCCTTTTTCCAGGAAAGGTGCAAATTTATGGATTAAATCTACCTCAATATCCATAGAAGTGGCAGACATGTGATCCCATTCATAATCATGTGAGTCTGAGATATTGTCATCAAATTGATTTAGAAATTCATTAATAGTGATCTGGTGTACCCTATTGGCCATTTATGAATCAAAGTGTGGTAGATCCAGGACGTGAAATTATCACCAGTTGCCCCCAATTAAGAAGTACATCTTTTTGTTTTCTTATAGAAGATAACCCTTGAAAATTTTTTGAGTTACTCACTTCTTCTATGTTTATATCTTCTTCTTGTTCTTGAGGGTTTTCTTCATGGAATTCCTCTACTTGCTAAACTCCCAGAGAATATTCTTCTTCTTTCTCTACTTCTTGGACATTGGTTTGTAACAACAAAGGAACATGATGTTCTAGTTGTTCTCCAAAAGTAGGTACATACCATTCTCCTTGGTATTTTGGGTTCTTAGTATTGATATGCAGTAATCTTTCATATGTCCAGGGTACAAATTCAGCTTCTTCTTCATCTTCGTCACTTCCAATATCAAAGATTGGACCATCTCTTGAGGTAGGATTTTTTGATTTGTTGTTGAAACCTAATCATGTCTTATATTTAGTGTCCCTGAATTCCATATAAATTGGTTCAATGAGTCCTTTTCCTTTATCTCCTAAATTTCATTTCCCTTTGTATCCCATTTGTTTAAGAAGATCAATAACCTTTACTATATTTTTCAAGAGACATTTCAACATTTTTTACCTCATTTTCTCCTTTTTCCCCTTTGTAGAGCCATGCCAAGACTACATTATCTTCTTTTTCTGCCTCTTGAGAAGTTGAGGCTCTAACCATGCCAGTGGGTTCATGAATAAATTTTCTTGTTGATGTAGAAGGTGTAAAGGATGGGGATGAATTCCCATATGATCATGGAGATACAGGAATGTTAGTCAATGATGATGATGTGTCCATTTTATATTTCCCCATACTAGTTTATTCAAGTTTTAATGTCTTTCCAAAACTTCTCATCACCATATCTTTGGATGTTTCAGCTATAAACTCCTTTGGAACTTCCTTATTGTGAGGAACCATACTATCTACCTTGATTTTGTTGCAAGTGGAGCTTGAATCTACTGGGATTGTTACTTCTACTCCATTGTGTGGGAATTTTATGCATTGGTGGTAAGTAGATGGCATCGCTTGCATTTTATGTACCCAAGGTCTCCCCAATAATATGTTATAAGCCAATGGTAGATCAAGAACTTGAAAAATCACATTTTTTTATTGGCCCTATTCTTATTCGTAAAACAACTAGTCCTTTGAATGAACTTTCTTCCTCATCATAAGCCTTGATGCTAATCTTACTTCCTGAGTCAATTGTGTGTTCTAAAAGACCCAATGCTTTGACCAGATTGAGAGTACATATATTCAAACCCATGCCTACATCTATCAATATACATTTTACATGGTGTTTGTGGATCAAAACTTCAATGTTTAGAGGCTGATTGTGGGGATGAGTAAAAGATTTATCATCCTCTTATGAAAAAGAGAGGTAATGTGGAGTTGATATTTGATTAACCATTGCCTAGAGTTTTTCACATCTATGTCTTTTGGAACATTATCTGAATTTAGGGCTTGCTCAAGAACTTCCCTATGCACTAAAGAGATCTTTAGCAACTCAAATATAGAAATTTGAGCAGAGGTTCTTTGCAATTGGTCCACCAAGTTATAGTTAGCAGATGGCATGGGAGAAGTTCATCTTGACGTTGTTGGTTTTCGGATTGTGACAACATGTGGTTTAGTTGATGTTTCTTGTTTGGATGAGGAATTAACCCCCTATGATCAAAATTTGCTCTTGACTTCGTATTACTGCATTTTCTTGATACCCTTGATAGTGATCACATTGATTGATTTGTTCTTTATGTCCAACATATTGATCACATTATCATTATCTGAATAGGTGTAATTGACTTCATTTCCTTTTTCTTTAGAGGCTTCCCCTTTTTCATAATTAGGAAATAGTTTATTATAGGTCGTGTGATCTTCATTAGATGTATGTCCTTCCACTTTGATTTTTCCACCATCTAAGAGATCTTGTATAACATCCTTGAGTTTGACACAATTGTTGGTCTTATGTCCTTTGTTCTTATGGAGCTCACAATAGGCATTATCGTTCCACCATCTTGGTTTTACTTGTGATTCTCACGGTTTCAATTTTGATAAGGTGACTATTTTCTAGTCCAAGAGAGTTTTAAAAACCATTTCAAGAGGTTCTCCTAATGGAGTAAATGTCCATTGTGGTTTAGACACCCATGGCTTGTTCTTGTTGGTATCATTGTTTTCTCGTGGAATTGTTGTTGTTGTCTTAGCTTCATTGCTTGCTTGTAGGCTATTTGTGAGATTAAATGCAGCCAGTTTAACATTTGTATTTGAAGCTTCCACCACTCCATCATTAACAAAAAAAAATGTCTTGTTCCACCATTTAGGTTTTTTGTTATAGTTGTTAGTGGATTTGTTTCATTAGAAAGTGTGATTTCTCCTTCCTTGATCATAACCTCTTCTACACAAATAGCGTTCTTAATCATTTTGTCAAAACTAGGAGTATCTTGCATTTATAGAATAGCTCATTTTAGGTACTAATTTATTTATGAAGATCTCCATCTTTTCTAGTTCAGATATTTGTCTCAGGGAACTTGCAAATATTTTCCTCCATCGTTGCAAGAAATGTGTGAAGGATTCACCTGTTCAATGTTTGGTATTACAAAGATCTATCATGGTGACATTGTGTTGTATGTTATAGTAGTGTTGGACAAATATTTGAATCAACTCCTCAAACATTTGTATGCTAAGTGTGAGTTTAGAGAACCATTCAATGGCTTGTCCTCCTAAACTTTCTAAAAATAGTCTCATCAAGTATGTTGGTTCGTGCATAAATTTTATACTTAATGTGCAAAATTCTCTCACATGATCATGAGGATCCATTTCTCCCGTGTATTTTTCATACTTTGGTCTTGTCATGTTTGGTGGAAAAGGAACCATTTGCAAGTTCTTACTGAATGGGATCAGACATATGTGTTCCAATGAGTATTTTTTGGTTGGTTTAGTCTTTTATTTCTTAAGTGTTGTGAGTTCCATTTGCATTTGATATAGTTGTTTAGAGAGTATCAATATAGGTGTTTATACCTCTTCAACCTTCAATCATTCGACATCATAATCCTTATGAAGTTTGACCCCAAGATATGCTAGGTGGAGAAAATATTTTTCTTTGTCTTCTTCAATGATTTTCTCCAAGGTCTTTTGAAACTTCCTACTTTGTTTGATTTTATTGTAGTCTTCTACCAATATTTCTTTGTCACTATATAATTTAAACAAAGGATGATAATGATTTCTTGTTAGGGTTTGATAGATCCAGAACAATATAAGATTAAATGGTTATATGCATAAACAAAATAGAATACAACAGATTTAACGTGGTTCACCCAAAACCTAGGCTACATCCACCTACATAGCCCTCCAACCTTTCTTATTATCCAAAAAAATAGTACACCAACATTACAATGCATTATACATCTCAGTCTCTTGTAACTTATATTTTAGGGAAACCTCTAAAATCAACCATTTTAGGGTTTTACAATGTCAGTCTTCTTTTTCCCACAATATCAACACCCACTACATGATCAGTCACCACAATATCAACATTTCTTTCTTCTTGACTTTCTCTTTCATCTTGGTTATCATTGTGGTCATATTAATCAAAGGAAGCACTCCATTCTCTATTAGGTATATCCATGTCGGGTGAGTCTTGATCAAAAAGAGCATCTGTTTGAGATGTCATTCCTTGTTGAAATTTAAGCATTCCTAAGGGTCTTTCTGAATCGTCAGCAAGATATTGTTTGCTTCTTGTGTTACCATGAAAGTGGTATGTCGATCTCGTAAAAAGTGTCCCAATAGTTCCAAAAGGAATTTCCACATCGTCCAAATGTGTTTTTCTGAGTTATGGTGAGTGTGAGATTATTTTTTGAAAGTGATTGACTCCATAATCAGATGGTTAGAATTCCCTGATAGTTAGCTGGGAATCAAGAAGATTTGTTTAGTGAAGAGACAACATGATTTAGGAACAATTGAAACAACCCTAAAGAACATGCAAAGTATACTTTCAATTAGACTGAGAAACAGTGTCAGGTGGACCAGCAAGAACAACATAGTCTGATTGAAAATTAAAAAAGGGTATCTAGAATTGTAAAAATTTTGAGTCTGACACATGTGCAAGTGATAATCCATAAAGGATCAAAAGTTATCATTAGTATATAAGTAGATAGTTTTGGTCAGTCGATCATGATCACCAAGCACCAGTCTATGAAGACATCACCAAGCACTAGTCTATTAAGATATCACCAAGCACCAGTCTACTAAGTCATCACTGAGCACCAGTCTATACTGAGAGATAGCATTTCACCGAGAAAAGAAGATCTCACCTACACATCAGCTAAAGCACTTTAATCTTAAAAATAAAAAATTTCTTAGCTCGATAACTATTTTTTGTGGATTAAGAAAAGTGTTAAATATGGATGTAATTAGTTAACTAATTGTATTCATGCAAACTAGGAGATCAATGTCAAGTTGTAAACCTCTAATCATAGAGTTTTTCAAGAAAATCATGAAACCTAATTAGGTCAAATCTTTTGGTATATAGATGTAATAGTCAATCAAGAATGATATGATCATAGTCGCCAAGTATATCTATGGATCAAACAGTGATTTTGATACACAAGGATAGATAAAGGAGAATTCAGTTTATAAAGAGCTACATACAAGGCTACCGAGCATAACAGAGGTATTATCCATCACAATAAGGTGATATATATTTTTTGTACTTAATGGATCTGTAATCAGCCATTTGAGATTATAGCAATCAGTTCATATATTTTTTTACTCTCTAACAATTGTAGCAAACATCAAAATCCTTTCACAAGGTGGAATTAATAGTCTTTTTGTAAATCTCTTAACCGAGTGCACACATACATTGTGTTGCTAAAATCTCTTAACCGAGTAGACTTAACAAATCTGACATGTTACTCCTAACAGAGTAAGATCATCATAAGTAATCACAACTTGTAGCCCTAATAGGCACCTTCCATTCTGCAGATAGTGAAGCTTTGTGGGTTTCATCCCCACCACAGTTTTTAACTTCTAACAAGGGTTTCTATGTGATCAAATACTTGTGTCACATGTAAACGAGTTTCATGAATATTTCAATGTTTGTTTACATGCATTTACATTTATACTATGATATTGCATGCATGAATTAGAAAGCTACAGTGGTCAATTATGCAAGTAATGAGTACTAAGGTTTAATTTGTAATAGTTTTCAAGGGTACTGATTCACCCCACCCCTCTCAGTACACACCCTTCCATTATTCCAACAATTGGTATTAGAGCTAGTTCTCTTATTTGAAAATTTTAATCACTTGAGAGAAAAGATGTTACAATGGAAAGGTATAAGCTTGATAAAAATATTGAGAAACAGAAGTTGCAAATACAGATTTTCTTTGAGAAATACAAAGAGGCAAGAAACAAAATGAAAGAGTTACTGGCTGAAAGAACATTTATGGCATCTCACTACAATCAAACTAACTATCGTGAAGAAGAGATGCATGACCTATTTGATTAATCGAGATATGGATCTAGTAGTATATCTGACACATCTAAAGGAACCATTGCAGATCTAAATGAAATCAATCAACATTTGACTAAACAAGTGAAAGTACTACAGATCAGTTAAGAGACACAAATGGTAAGAATGATTGATGTTATGAATAATGCAAGACAAGTTGAACAAGAAAGAACATTGGCTATTAATGATAGGAGAAAGATTACTAAAAAGTTGCAAGAGAAATATTTTGAGATACAGATACTTACTAAACGTCACCTTGAGATCACCAATCAAATAGTTCTTATGAATCATGAGGCCAATCGAGTGAACATGGAACTTACTAGAAAATTGGAAGTTATTGGTGAACTAAAAGAAGAAAATGAGAAATTGAAGCATGAAGTGAAGATTCAACAATAACATAATGATATGATCAAGAAAGCTGAAGATAGTACAAAAAAAATGGATGAATTTCTAAATGGACAAAGAAGACTCAACAACAATACTGGTTTAGGGTATACTGAGCATGGAGAATCATCAAACCAAGATGATCAAAGGAAGGTCTACATAAATACAAGACCAAAGAAGTGTTCATGTAATCACTATGGAAAACTAGGCCACACATCAAATGTTTACAAGAGCAAAGCAAAAGTTATTCCTAAAAATATGTCTACATTCATAGGTAATGTTATAATTATAAAAAGCATGGACACAAAGCACATGAATGTAGATCTAAGCTAAACAAACCAAAGAAGAAATATTACATGGAAAAACATTTTTCTACTTGCAACATGCATGGCCACACATTTAATGAATGCAGGAAAAAGATAAAGCAAGTTTGGAAACCTAAAGAACAAGAAAATGCATATCAATCAAGAAGAGTTGGTAATACATATGTTTGGGATTACAACACTTGGGTAAATTGCACATCATGTGGTAGATATGGACATATAGTTTTTAACTATATGAGGAAATGGATAAGAAGACCTAAAAACTGGACTAACCCTGGAATGACATGCTTACACTGTCATAAGGTCGGTCACTTAAGTAAGGACTGCAGAGACCAAGTGATGGAGTCAAGCACTTTTTCAAATGGAAATACTATTGAAGACATCATGAGAATGAGAAATCAAATGTGGAGGAGAGCTTCAAACAATGATAATGTTGGACCAAGCACTACAATTGGTGATACCTCATCCAATGGATCAAGTGATTCCACCACCCCAACCTAACCAATACAAGTAAGTATGGAACTACACTCTATGAAGTTGTATTTTACATCAATTCCTATATTCATTGAGAATATTCCAAATTAGCATGAATGAAGATGCACTATGGTATTACATGTTATGTTTTGTGAATCTAGTCTGGTCAGTCAATATGAACCAAGCATAAACTACACGTTAGTGAACATGTGAAAGACAACCAATTGACACTATGTACCAAACATTGTATAATCACCGAGCTAAAGACTTTTGTGTGTTGACTGAGCATCTTTGTTTCATCGATCGAGTGGTAGGTGAACCATTTAATGCATCACTTAGGTTATTTTTCTATAAAAGGGCAACATGAACTCATTCATTCACCCAGCATTAAAAAGAAAATTGCAGAGTGAAGAAGAGAAATTCAAAGCAACTACATTGTAGAGTGATTCACAACATTTTCAAAGCTACTCCAATATATTTCAAGCATTCACTGCAAACATCTAGTGAGTATCTAGACTCATTGAGTTAACAAGGTATTTGCAAAGAAACCGTAAATTAATGAATAATGGAAACCACTTCACAAACCTCAAAGATCAAGATGGAAAAGGATAAGAAGGTCATTTTAATAAAGAACTCAACCTATAAGGAACCTAACTATAAATTTTGTCTTGAGGTTGTTTCTCAACTCGAAGAAAAAGGAGCATTTTTTAGTATCTCACCTAGGGTTTTATTGGTTGAAGACATCTACGCATGCATTCACTACAAAGTTGCAGAGATTGGAGACTTTGAGCTTGAGGAAGCTTATAAGAAGCTATGAAAGGATGATAACCTAAGGGATGAGTGAAAGAAAATTAAAGTGAAAGGGTTAACCAATGCCCTACTATTCCCAAAAGATTTCAAAATAGAATGGATTTGCATTGTGCTCAGTTGAGTGCATGATGGAAAGATGTGGTTAGATGAACCCAAGCCAATCACAGGGGATGTGATTCACATAGTGACTAGATACCCTATAACCAAGAAATAAAAATCCCTAAGACACCCTAAACATGCTAATATTGAAGAGGTAATTGGAGCCGAGTGGGATGGCAGAGGTTTGAAAGTTAATTCAATCATCGACCCTGAAATGAAATTTGGTGTGTATCTGATTGGATATAAAATCTTTCAAGTCAGTAGATTGAACAGTGTTAATTGTGGAGAAGTCAACACTACATACAAAATAGTGAAGAAGGGACTGCAACTTGATCTAGCTGAGCTACTACTAAAACAACTTGAAGAGAAAATGAGAACAATTAGAGTAGCCTGATCTAATACATGTAAGTTCGGTTCCCTACTGATGTGCATATTATTTTACTTACAAGATTTATTTCCTTCCATCAGTAATGTCACTTGGGACACCAATCGACCTATCACAACACAAATTAGTGATTACATTAAATCACTAGGAGATAATTTCACACCAATATTGGATGCCTACTATACATCATTCAAGAATAGGATGCAGAAGAGGATGAGAATCCCTACACAGTTAGTTGAACAATACAAGGATGAGATATGTTTTGTATTTGACACTGACACAACACTCATCAAACCTTTTGTCCCAAGAACAGCATGGTTACCACCATTAGACTATGAAATTGACATAGATCTGGCTACAAGAGCTATTGAAGCCCTGCTGAATGAACTAGTTGACAAATCTTTAAGCAGATTTGGCACATATGAGGAAGCCAAGTCAATAATTAAGATTGGTTTAGAATTCAAGAAAATAGGAAGGAAGAAAACACGAATGGTGAATTCACTTAAGAAGAAATTTTTGGTAATTGATGAAGTGTTGGAACAATTAGTAGACATCACCAAGGAATAGACATCTGTCAGTGAAAGTAAAGAGTTAAGTGATTCAAAGTCTAAAGAATCGTATGCAGAGCCACCATAGGCCAAGAAAACAAAATTTACTAAAGTAATGGTTGCATCTAGAACAAGGAGCAAAACAATAAAGGTAGATTCACCACCCTTAAAGAAAGGAACTATAAGAACATATCAGAAAAGAAAGCCTAAAGCCTCAACCAAAACCAGCACCAAGACAATGAAGGAAATATATAAGAGGAAGATGAAAGAGAAAAAAATAAAATCCAAGCAGAAAAGGAAAAAATACCATAGACATTTCATGAAGTTGAAGAGTCAATCATCAACACAGGTTGTCTAATACATCACAAGCTTAGAAAATGGAGAACTCTGTCTACCGAGGATCGGGACAAAATAGAAGAGGCCATCATTAAGATGATGGTTTCTTACAAATATGTACCTATAAAATTTGGCAATCATATTCCACAAGAACTACATGAAAAGATATCAGCTAGATGGACATATGCATTACACTTGGAGAAACATATACGAGAGAGATCCCTAGTTACATTCATGCCCAATTCCACAGTTGTAAAAATTGACTCAACAATGAAGGAGCACACCAAGAAATTTTTTGCAAAAACCATAGCATACAAATTATTGCAAAACAAGTTAGAAGATATTGACATAGAGAGCAATAAGATTTGGAATCAAATCTTTAATCCACCCGATCAGGTACTGGTTCTAATTGAAACTTCTCACACAGAGGAGAAAGAGGCCACACCGAGCCCTAAGCACATATTCATCAACGACACTAAGGATTTCAATCCTATTGACTTAACCACCAAAGCAAGTAAGGTCATGGATGATATTCCTAATATATTGAAATCATTAGGGGAAACAATAGACATAACTATACAAGATATCACTCATGGTGATCCTGATGATGATGCCAAGGTTGATGAAGATGTCATTACTGCCATCGATTCAAAAAATGAACAGGACACTATTGATGTTGTATAGGCACTTGTACCAGGTAATATGCCTTACTTGATGCAAGCAATCAATATAATGACTGAATCACAGCAGACACCACCTGAGCTTGAAGAAAACATACCAATGGATAAAGGTGATGAACATGGGGAGAAGATAGATACCAGAGGAGAGCACAAAATGAGTGATGCACCCATCAAGAACATTGGAAAGGTAGATAAGGTTGTGGGTCAAGAAAAAATTGAAGTAGAGATGTCTACAACCAACCAATAGGAATAGACCGAGCACCCTAGCCAAGGCACCACACCTCCCAAGAAATCAATGAAAGAAACCGAGAAACAAAAGGATCTTGCTATAATACCTCATTCCCCTACTTCAAGCAACATTCAAAAGAAGAAGAAGCACAAGAAAGGAAGTAAATCCTCTATCACAATCGATGAGATCATAGACATACCTGGCTCTGATCCAAAAACAATTAATCCCGAGTCCCTAACAAGATATGGGGATCTATGCAAAAGAAAAGCACTACAGGACAAGCTCAGAAAGGAACACAGAAATTCACAAGTCCTAGAAACAACAAAGGAGATTCTATTACAAGTAGTGTCTAACACCAATATTGATCAAATTGCATCCATTATTGATCAACTTGCAGTTCTGACCAAGGCAATCACAACACAGAATGTAGATGCTAAGAAGGTCATTAAGGAATGAGAAGAAGAGAAGTATCACTACAAACTCACTGACAAAATCAGCCAAGTGGTAGAGAATAAGGTGAAACTTTCTAAACTAGTAGCTACATTAGAACCTATTATTTCATAAGTAATTACCTTAGTTCAAAAGTTGTGCACTCTAGAGCACTTCACTACTGAGCATAGTGAACAGATATCTAAGATAGATGAAAATATAAAAGCTAGTGCACTAAGTCTATCAACTGAGCCAATGCATTCCAACTACATTATGAAAATATTGTTGAATCTAAAAATTTAAGACTTGAAATACAAAAGGAAGAAATCAAAATCAGAGACAAAGTTACTGAACTATAGGCCATGTTACTACCAAATCTCACATTGCTCTTGACACACATGACTACGGAAAAAAACTCTAATTGCCACCCCAAAGATGTCTATAATAGAAAGCATATATGAGATGCACGCTCAAATCACTTTGGAGAAAATGACCCTAGAGCACTTAAAGGAGAAATGGGACAAGCTGATGGCAGCCATTTAGCAATCTCATTCACACATATTTGACAAGTTGTAAGTTTACATCTTTGTCATTACTTTCAAAAAAGGGGGAAACATGTACATACATCGTATCTACATATCGAGGCATGAACACAGGGGGAGTCATTGTAAAGGTAAAAAACTTGGTGTATATACTGTACATATCAATTTTTTATACTAATGCCAAAGGGGGAGATTGATAATCCATAAAGGATCAGAAGTTGTCATTAGTATATAAGAAGATAGTTTTGGTCAGTCGGTCATGATCACCGAGCACCAGTCTACAAAGACATCACCAAGCACCATTCTACAAAGCCATTACCAAGAACCAGTCTATGAAGCCATCACCAAGCACCATTCTACACCGAGAGATAGCATTTCACTGAGAAAAGTGGATCTCACCTACAAGTCAGCTAAAGCACTTTAATCTTTAAAACAACTTTTTGCTTAGTTGGATAACCATTTTTTGTGGATCAAGAAAAGCGTTAATTATGGATGTAATTAGTTATCTGATTGTATTCATGCAAACTAGGAGATCACTGTCAAGTTATAAACCTCTGATCTTAGATTTTTTCAAGAAAAGTGTGAAACCTAATTAGGTCAAATATTTTTTGTATATAGATGTAATAATCAATCAAGAATGATATGATCATAGCCACCAAGGATATCTATGGATCAGATAGAGAGTTTCATACACAAGGATAGATAAAGGAGAATTTAGTTTATAAAGAACTACATACAAGGCTACCGAGAAAAATAGGGTTATTATCCATCACAATAAGGTGATATATATTTTGTGTACTTAATGGATCTATAATCAGAAATTTGATATTGCAGCAATCAGGTCATATATTTTGTTACTCTCTAACAATTGTAGAAAATATAAAAATCCTTTCACAAGGTTGACTTAACAGTCTTTTATAAATCTCTTAACCAAGTGCACACATACATTGTGTTTCTAAAATCTCTTAATCAAGTAGACTTAACAAGTATGACATGTTACTCCTAACAGGGTAAGATCATCAGAAGTGATCACAACTTGTAGCCCTAACAGGCGCCCTCCATTCTGAAGATAGTGAAGCTTTGTGGGTTTCATCTCCACTGTCTTTTTTACCTTCTAACACAGGTTTCTGCGTGATCAAATACTTGTGTCATGTGTAAATGAGTTTCATGAATGTTTCAATATTTGTTTACATGCATTTACATTTATACTATGATATTGAATGCATGAAGTAGAAAAGATACAATGGTCATTTATGCAAGTAATGAGTACTAAGGTTTAATTTGTAATAGTTTTCAAGGGTACTGATTCACCCCTCCCCTCTCAATACACACCCTTCCATCACTCCAGTAGCAAGTACCCTTTGTCCCAAATGCGACTGACCAGATGCGAGCCTAGATTTCCTATACGTGAGCATGTTCTTCCTAAATGCGATCCTTTTTGCCAAATGCAATCCAGGATTGACCAAATGTGACTATGATTATAGGATGTGATTTTGTTCTGACCAAATGCAATTCAGGATCCTAGATGCGACCTTCTGATCGATTTTTTAAATTTCTCCACTTTATTTTGAAAGAAGTGATTTTTTTTTTATTCCAGGGTCTGTCTGATGAATTCTAGAGTGTCTGAAGTGATGCAAAATATCTGTGATTGTCAAAAATATTAATTTGGTGGTTTTATCTTGTTATTTGCAATTTTGACACGCAAAGCATGTTTCTTAAGAACTAAACACACATTTTCCTACTTAATGGCATAGCATGAAAATATTTTCTCGTAGACTCAGGTACACACTCAAATGCTAATTAGAATATGGTCATCACCAAGCACGCAATGGCTCCAATCATGATGTCATATTATCTGACTCCAAATGAAAATGAGGACACGAAATGACAAGTATCTTGGGGCAATTACTGTTTTACTTGCACAAAGATTATCACCTTTCGGGAGTGAATCGGGTAGCTTCTATGCGTAGAGTTTCTAGTAAGGGTCTTCATTTGGTTGTATCCTTTGTGTCTGCACAAGTGTGATTAAGACATATAGTCTTTCAAAGCATCTTAGCACAAGCAATCATGTAAACAAGATTGAGACCAAAAAGGCCCTACTTTGTGTTAGATGTGGGTTGAGTATAAGCCCAAATGACATCTGACTCCTGAGGCTTTAACCCCAAAGAGTAAATTTGATTAACATGAGTTGGATTTGTGTGGCTCACACCTCATTCTCATATGGGTCATCCTAAGAGATTTGTTTCCTTGTCGGCAAACCCAACTAATAGGTGAAAATAAATAAAGAGGATTGGTGGCTTAGGGGTCTAGATTTCTGATTCTTTACAAGGAAGAAGAGCATAATCTCTTATTCCATGCCATTTTCTCCTATCAAACAAGAAAAACAATGGTTTATTTACCACAAATTTGAACTCAAAACTTAACTTGATTTTTGAGTTTTTGATTTTCGATGAAGGAAAAGAGCTTAATCCTCTAGTCAAGTTAAGATTAAACTCCAAATTTGAAATTTAGTATCAAAATAAAACTTAACCAAGCATAAATTTTGATTGATTTTCACCAAGGCAACCTCAATTTTCACTCATTAGTAGTTTTTCCATGTTTTATTCCACTTCTTTCACCAAGGATTCTTTCGCATGCATCCTGCAAGAACCCATTAGGTTGCTTAAACAATCATATTCATCAACAAATACACAAACTTAGCTATTTAGAAAAAAATTCAATTAATCATGCAATTAAGCCAACCAAATGTGATTCATAATGTTACCGAATGTGATCTTATTTCCTAAATGTGATTCAGGAAAAACTAACTGCGATTAAGGATCCCAAATGTGAGCCTTTACCCTAAATGCGATCTGGAATTTACCAAATGGGAACCTTTACCAGATGTGATTCAAGACATCCCAGATGTGATTTAGAATTTACCAAATGTGATCTTCTTTGCCAGACATGATCTTCTTCTCCCAAATGTGAATCTGCACCAAAACATAATCCAAAAATTCAGTCAATTAGCTCCAAAAATGGTGAAAAATCTGGGGCTCAGCTCCACGGTGGGCACCAAAAATGTGTGTGTGAAATATGTACCTGCAAGCTGCAACACAACACTTCAATATGTCATTACATCAATGGTTAGAATCATCAAATTAATTAAAAACATGAAAAAGCCAAATAAATTGACAAATTGCTTCTTATCTGGAAAGAGTATGATTTAAGCTATGAATTTTCCCTCAAATTATGTTTAAAATCAATGAAACACTCAGTCCTCGAATGGAAGATTCAAATAAAATTCATATTAACTATCATACAATTCAAGAAAAAATGATCCATTAAGCACCAATGGACGAAGTGATCTAATTAGCTATGAATTCAAAAACCAAATGAACAACATATGAGTACAATTAAAATTCTAAAATTATGGACCTATTGAGCTCAAAATTTAATCTTTTCATGGAAGAATTTGAGATATGAAGGGTTGAGATTGATTTGTGAGGAGCGGTGACCTGATTGAGTCTTTGGTTATCCATGTGAGTGAACTCTCATTGGTTCATGGATTGACTTTCCATGTGCAAGTGATGAGTTGTATTTAGAGATTTTAGTAATTCCCTTTTAATTAATTACTTTAGCCAAGGATTTAATTGGTTTGATTCGATTTAAATAGGCCAAGGTAATTAATGTGAGGTAGTGATGAAATCACTTTAATTTTAAGAGATTATTTTGATTTTTGATGAATTATGCCAATAATCAAATAGTTGGACTAGCATAATTGAGGGTATGATTATATTAGGGTCTCTGGTTAGAGTAGACCAAATTAAGGTGGTTACATGGAGAAGGATCATAATATAAAATAAAAATATAATGATACTATAATATTACTTTAGCTATAATATCCCCTTTTAAGACATCAACATTTTATAGATGTTAGCCATTGACTTTGGTCCTTGTAGGCTAACATGGTGATTAGGGGACCCTTATGAGGATGTTCTATGGCCCTTCACTTGACCATTTTCTTCTTATTTCAATATTCTTCTACTTAGCATCCTGGTTTATTTGTGGTCTACCTTTTAAATATCATTCAAGACACATTGATTCACACTTTTTATATTTAGTAAGTCACTTGGGTGTTTTTACTCACACTTACTTGCACACTGGTGGAAAAGGGAAGCAAAGGCAAAGCGGTTGATTACTCCTCCTTTTCCAAATAGCACACTTGGAAGGAAGTTATCCCAATAGGCTCAAGTATGGACCTAAGCTCTAAATGGGGAAATAATCCTTTGCTAAATATGTAATTTGAAAATAGAAAAGATGAAAAATGTAATGTAGATCACAAAATAGACAAATAGGGACAAAACTAGAAATAGAAAATTGATAAATAACTACTAGAAACCAAAAATGAGCTAAAATGGGGTCCAAACTATTGTACTGACCAGTGATTTCAATTTGAGCTAAATTTGCAAGGTACAAGATGTTTCAAATTTTTTGTGCCTGGGAATAGGGCATTTCAAACATTTTGATCCAGGTACTTTTGACTGAAATTTTCTATCCAACTATTTCTTATCTATCCAAAAAAGATCTGACAAATCTGTAATATGTTATTGCACACACAAAAATGTGAAAAGGTTGGCTAAAAGGGATTTTCCTTGGTCAAACCCCTATTTAGGAGTCAACCTTGAAAATTAAAGGAAATTCCATAAAGGAAAGTATGTAAGAAGGTAAATATTTGATTCATCTTGCATAAACCCTCATGGACGGATGTAGGAATCTCTCATACCCATGAAGATGCTTAAATGTGGTTGAAATATAAAGAGTTAACCTTGGAATATATATATTAGAATCGAGGATTCCCTCACAAATGCGTGGATCCATGAACGTTGCTCCTAGATCTTCAATACAGATATGCTTGATAATCACTTGCAATGAAGAAGAGATGAATGTAGGTGGAAGGAATTAGCTTCTTGGTTGATTGGTTGGTCATAATGAGAGAAACTTTCTTCAATTGGAGATAATTTCCTTGGAATGAATTGGAGAAACTAGATCGTGGATGCTTTCCTTCAAATCTTAAATATAATTGCTTGAATGCTTGTGCTCTTGAATGCCTTGTGAAAACTTGATTGCATAATAGTGGATGTCAAAATGAGAAGAGATAGGGTGTTTATATACTTCATCCATAATTTTGGGATTCAAAAATAAGTCAAGCTGACCACAGGATCTAATTTCCCTCTAAAACCTTGACATAGGGCTCTAGGCCAAATTTGGGCCAAAAAGTGTAGGAACAAAAAATTTGAAATGTTCTATTCCTGGGTATAGAACGTTTGAAACATTATGTACCTGGGAGAATTAACTAAAATTTAAATTGGGTGTCAGGATGGTGGAAAATATGCAAGAAAAGAGGAATAAGGTTGTTAGGATCAAGCATAACGAACATCAAATATTGAAATCACCAAAATGGGGCTAATAGAGTATCTAATTATGGGTGTTAACTTTTTAGGATGGTACATTCAGCCCCCACTATAGTGAGAGTATGAGACAAACTCATGTTCATGGTAAAGTAGATCAATGCATAAGAATAATATTATCAAGGTCAAGGAGACAATGAAACATCAAGCCCCCAAGTGACTAAAGTCTTCATCATATCCAAAACCAAGATAAAAGAGGCATAGAGAGAGAGAGAGAGAGAGAGAGAGAGAGAGAGAGAGAGAGAGAGAGAGAGAGAGAGAGAGAGAGAGAGAGAGAGAGAGAGAGGANGAGAGAGAGAGAGAGAGAGAGAGAGAGAGAGAGAGAGAGAGAGAGATGACCACTGGCCTAGTAAGGTATTGCCTTACTATGGATCATGCAAAGAGAAAGAGCTATTGCAAAAGATGACATTGATAGTCTAGAAAGTTCTTTTATGCTAGTTAACCCATCAAAACAAAGTGGATTAGTCCTTAAGGAAAGCATTGTCTCCATTAACGGATCCTGAAAAAGAAATCTGTCTTAAGGAAAGCACTGTCTCCAAAGGGATCAAGAAAGGAGGATAGTCCTTAAGAAAAGCATTATCTCCATTAAGGGATTCGCTAAATAATGTACAGCGAGCATGATAATGAAAAGATGAATGTAAGTATGTAAGGTCCATTTGTTCACCTAATAATTAAAATTCAAGTATTTACCTAATAATAAAAATTCAACAATTCATCAAATTACCCAAGGGAAAATTTAAATTACTGCCATATGTCAAATATACAAGGTCTGAGTTGTGTAGTTACATTTCAAATAAGATAAAGTGTGTAACTGATACAAAGATGAAACATAAGGAAATGTATTCCTCGCATGATAGAATAATGACTGTATGAATATGACATCCATCCTAATAGGAATTCATGATAACCTACATCTCTAAAAGACAAAAGGGGCGAGAACATTGTCAGAGTGCTTTTACACCCTACCACCAAGCAGTTACACTCCCCTGGAATCTTTCATGACACGAAAGATATCCAATCCAACAATGAGGGAGCCTAACAGGGTGAAACTGACAAGAATAATGAAATTTCATGTAGCATGATATAACAACATTTAATTGCCAATGTAAAGACATCATCACACAAGATGTATACCTCATCCATATGAAGACAGAACAATCTTTCTTTATATCTGAAATCATTTCAAAACCTCACTTCCATCTCAACCATATTATACTCAAAAGGTAAATATAACATGTATTTTATCAATCACAAAGAAAACACAAGAATGTATTCTTGCAAGATATATTAAACATAGATGGTAATACTATGCCTTCACAAACATATGACAATTTCATCCATGCAAATATCTCCAAGGTAGATAAAATCATAAAGGCACACACAAGTGAAATGATCTAGGTCATCTTATATGTTCATAATGGTTTTAAGAGAAGACCATCAAATCATGAAATATATTCCCTTTACGTCAATGTGTTATTATCTAATAACTCTTGAAATTATTTTAAAATTAATTTCCACAAGGTAATTAAGAAAGTATATAAGCACACATACAAGTGTTATATTCTATGACATCTTAGAAGAGTCAAATAAGTAATATATATTTATAAGTATCACAATAAAAAAAAAATCATCAAATTCATTATGATATAAGAATGTGAGATTATGGTTAAGCTCTTTAAAGTAAAAATGTGTATGCCAAAGACTATCGCCATAATCTAGTTTTATGTGCTACTAGATTTGATGCACACCAATTAAAGGAAGATCGGTCCTACAATAATTAGAATAAACTATGATTCTTTAGTCACAAAACTCCATACAAATGCTTACCACAAATCTAATTTATCTAAGTATGTATTATTTTAAGATGGAATATAATGTACCATAATTACACTACATTTCATAGAGTCTGAATTTTAAATAACATATAGAATTGACAATGGTATTATGACCATTAACCACCCCTGTATCAAATAGTTGTGAAGAACCTATCAAATTCAAAGTATATTCCAATTAAGAGGTTGATTTATTCTCAACATACCTCTAATTCTAAAATCTCTATCAAGGTGTCTTTACTTTATGAAAACATGCAACTCATTTAAAAGTTAGGTTTAAGGAAAATTTAAAGAGAAAAACTCACAAGACTTGCATGTAGTGGAGAAGCTGATATTAAGTTGAATTCATTGCCTAAAATCTCCTTTGACATTTTGTCTTCACTTTCAACTCCAATTTTATTTAATTGACTTTCCTCTAAAATTATTTTCTCCCAATCTGGTATTGAACTCCTTTTTCCTTCCCCATCAATGATGCTCATCATATCCTCATCTTTCCAAATCCTCTTCTAATTTTTAATGTACACACTAATTTAAACCTAGGACCATCTATGCACCCTTTTGACAGGTTCTCAGGTTTCACAGGGAATGTGTAGGAGGTTAGCTTCCTATCCCCAGTGCTATTTTAATGCCCCCCATTAAAGTATTGAGATTATAAAATGGTAGCTAGGCATAAGAAATCATCTCTCACAAAATATATTAACAAAGGATGAATTTCGCTCATTAATTCCGCTCACTGGTAAAATTGAATACAAGGTTTGATCATTTGAAAACAAGGAAAAATAGTAAGGCATGAATCATTTGAGGTTAATTATTCTATTGAAGAAGCAGAAGAAGGGTGTGATGAAGAACAGTTCTAGAAACTTTTAAGTTAATGAGATTGGCAATAGTAATGCTAGCGCCCTCACTATCTGATATGAAATTGGGTGCTTTGGAATAGGGAAAAAGTGTGATACCAATATGGACACTCTTACCCTGAACCATCTCACATGAATGTGTTTTATGCATGCTACAATCACAACAAATGCTTTGAGATGCACAAGTTGCGCTATTTGTGCTGATATAATATTAAACAAACTAAATTTATGACATGTTAACAGGCAATTAAAATATGTCTAAGAGGGAAAAACAATCAATGTAAAGGATTTTCTCTGTTGGACATATTTGTAGCTATTCACACGTTACAGGAAAGGCTTTAGAAATTTTCAAGAAATGCATTCGGTAGGTATAAAGCTAGTTTTAGCAACCTTGACGACATTGATGCCAATGATAAATGAGAATCTTAGGATGAATATGGGGCATTTGGTAGATCTGAAGCCAAGTTCACAACCATTCCCAACCGTACTCTAACTAAGAGATGGGATAGCTCTAAACAATGACTAATTTAGGAAATATAAATAAATAAATAAATGAAACACCCACTGAAACAAAACAAAAAAGAAAAAAATCAAGTTGCACAGATTTCCTTCTCAGAAACGTTCAACGAGATAGTGAACATGCAATCGCGCCCTATGGAATACGCTCAAATCTTTCCATTAAATTTGCACCTTTCTTGTTTGGAAAATATGCACAAATTTAAAGGAGTTTTTAGTCCCTAAATACTGAGTAAACGGGAAGGTTTGAGTCCCTAAATGTAAATTTAAATGGACTAAGTGGTTCGTAGATGTCCACTAGTGAATATAATATATACAACTATTAAACTCATTCCGAAATCAAATACATTAATGAAAAGTAATCCTCATTACAAACAAGAAAAATTATTGAATGACTTATGATAGATGCATGTTGTGTATAATGAGTGGAAAGGTGAGAACTTGTTTAGACACACAAAAATCTCATCACCCAAGAAAGGATAAGAAAATCCTTATCTGCTGCCAACAATGCTGTACAAGAGTTTCTTCTCTTTGTGGCAACTCCCTGGTGTTTATCTTGGAGAGAATAAAAGCATTGTCTTGTGCAGTTTCCCTCAGTTAAAAAAAAAAAGGACACAGGAGAAACTCATCAAACTAAGCTCCCAAATTCAGGCCCAATCCATTGAATTTAAAAGCAGATACATATTAAATGCAAGTTTCACTATAACACAGAGTTAGATACAACATTAATGTCGGGTAAATGAGATAATAAACACATGAATAATGTTGGACAACTGAATACACATTGACTAGCTGGGCGGATGATTTGCACTGGGTTATAGGAGTAGTTTGTGCCGACATAAGTGGGCTCTTCAAACATACTATATGCACAATAATTATTTAGGTATCTAACACGCTGGAGAAATATTTCCCTTCTTTCTTCATCTCAAATGTCACATATCGCTATCTTGCCAACTCTCCTCCAACTTTCATTAGTTTTATTTATTTATTTTCACCTTCAATCTTTAACCTGTCAACTCTCCTCCAACTTTCATTAGTTTTATTTATTTATTTTCACCTTCAATCTTTAACCTGTTGGGAGCAAGCTCGCTCATGCAAAGTTAGTGAGTTAGAACATAAAATTGATTCAAATCATGCACAAGCAATCAAACAACAAAGAAAATCAAATATCATCGGATTGCGCATAAAACAAGTATGTGCCCTATTTAAACTTGTTTGATTTGCTCATGAAATAGAATGTGGATGTGCTCTCTCAAACACAAGATGGAAAAATCCCCAATGTAATGCAATGCAACTATGAATGCAAGATTGGTGGAGAAGGAGATATTCAAGAGCTAGTATGAAGAACTAGTCTCAAATCTTCCTGAAGATGATGATTTAGTCTAGAAATGAGATGAGAATGCAAATGAAAGAAGCTAAATTCATTCACCAAATTATCCTAGCATGTGATCTCTAAATGATTTAAGCATAAAAACTAAGAGCATGAAAACAAAACTATGCAATTCTAGAACTAAATTACCATGATAACAATGCAAGAGTGAGAGATGAAATGCAAGAGGAGAAGGCCTCTATTTATAGATTTTTGGAGGGAGGAGGGAGGCTTGGATGAGGTGGCATCTATGTGGCATCTATATAAGAGCCACATAGGAGACATGTAGGGTTAGAGGAGGAATCATTTTGAGCATTAATGCTTTGTGAGGATCAAGGTTGCTCACACATGTGTGAGCAACCTTCGAGAAAGGAGTAGGGAACAAGGTTGTAAGAGAATTTAAGAGAGTTGGGTGGCTCTCTTGGGAGGAGTTTCTCACACATGTGTGAGCACTCCATTAGGACTAAAAAGGTTAGGAATCACACTTTAAGTGTGATTAGTGTGTTCTTAAGTGGGAGAGTAGGTTTATTAAGAGAGATAGGTAGGGGTAGGGTAGGAGTAGAGTAGGCTTAGGGTGGGCTTCTAGATTGGATTAGTAGGTCTTTAGGCTAGGCTTAGATTAATCATTCAAATTAGATTTGAATTAACCTTGGTTTAGAGGAATTAGGACTATGAAGGGTTTTAATAAATATAAATCTATTAAAAAGGAGAATTGTATGAATGTATTAAACTAAATACATTAGAATAGTATTTGGATTATACTAAGGGGGAACTAATAAATTGATTAAATTAAATAGTTAGATGAATAAAAGGGAAATATTAATTAAATTAATATTTTTGGATGTCTACCCCCTATTCCTCCCTGCAATTTAAGAGAAAAGGCTGCCTAAAATGCAACATGATAATTGCATTACATATTTTCTTGTTGTTAAGGGAAGGTTCCACTTATGGTTCATTCTTGTAAAGTCCCAAAATTTTAGCCATGAGGAAGAAGTATACATTTATGTATGCATGTTTTATTAAAACTAAAGACTTATTTGATGTAGCTTTTAGTTATAAAATTTTAACTTTCGTTCTTTCCTTGCTCTTATTACTTTTTCTTTACATAGCATATTCTCAAAGAGATTCCTTACGTATTTACTTCTCCTTTCTCTAAAGCTTAAGTGGGAGTTTTTTTTTTAAGTCCCCTTTTTTGTTTGTAATTTTCTTTATAATTTATTTTTAAAATGTTATTAGTTTATTTATATATATGATTTATAAATTATTATTATTATTTTGATCGATAAAAGGCCCGGGTCTTGATAATTTTATTAATATTATAAAAGATTACAAAAACTCCATTCAAACGGGCACTGGTAGGAAAGAACGGAGGCAAGAAAACCTCCAATCTTGCCCAGGGATCAATGATCCACTAAATATGTACAAAGAAAGCCATAGTGGCATACCCCTGTTCACTTAAAGAAAATTCTTACAAAAGGAGTACTATACAGATCTGTATGAAAATAATACTGGATTTGACTATTTCTTCTACCTTTGTTTTACTACAACCTCCTTGTCTTTGCTTTATCTCCCTCTTTGGATTCTGGAAGAAATTGTATTTATTGTTTGGAACTTCTGGAGACAAAGCCTTATCCCATAGAGCCTGTATCTGTATCTACATAAAAATATGGGAAAATATCACTGCCTTTCTTCACCTACTTGTTAGTACAGATAAGAGCACATTAAGAAACATCATTTCATTAATAATCCCTAGTGAGATATTTCTAACCAGCTAGTCACAAAATACTCTTCATGGCATCTCTAAAGAGAATCCTTAAAAATGGTAACTCATAATACTTTTATCTATCGATGTTGTTGCTAAATTTTAATGAATATATTTGTTTAGGCCATTAGTACTCTATTCTTGTGTGATTAGTAATATATTAATATAAAGGATATTGTATTCTGATAATGCGGTATTGAGTGTGTGTGTGTGTGTGTGTGTGTGTGTGTGTGTGTGTGTGTACATATACATATCTTAACTAATTCTGTAAATATTAATTAGGATGCACTCCAATATTCTTTTGGTATTTACTTCTATTAAAATCAGAACAGATTTAATAAGGAGACCAAATTAGAACCAGATACCTATTATAGAAAACCAAAGATAGCTATATATTTTTTTAAAACAGATTAAACCAAAATATGCACACGAATAATTTATGATCATGATACAAACTTGAGGATCCCTAACCTGAAGTCAGTACATATTTCAAAAATTATGTGCTGACTTCAAGATAGGAGGTCTTCACAAAATATCTGTAGAGAATGAAACCGATAAACTTACTAGTCTTAAAAATAGAAATTGTAATCACTAGCCTTGAACATTTGCCATAATATTCCTTATAACAAAGAATCTATAACTGTTTCTACAAAATCCCATAATAAGATGCCTAAATGTGGAGTATTCATTTTGTTAGTACCTATTTTATCCAATATTACATACTTACAGTGTTTTCCTAAAATATCTCTGTATTTCTAGTCTTAATATAGAATTCATTTCAACATTGTTTATACTGTCAAAAACCCTAGGTATTAAATCACTTAATTAGTTAATCAAGAGTATCTTTATCAAAATGTAAGTATGATTATCTGAGTTTATCTATACTATCAAAGAACCAAATATTATCTAGCCCTCATATTATATTGAGTTATGGGCTATTAGGTTCTTCCTTAACTTTCATAAGGATCAAAATTTCCTCATCCAGCTCCTTATTCTGCATATCACTATCTTTTTTGCTAGGAATTTTGGACAACCATCCTTTTTTGACAAAGATTAGTGGCATAGCTTGCAACCTTTCCACACTAATCTGGTTGAAGGAATGAGGAACCGTGAAGCCTTCAACAATAAAGTATTAGGACAGCCATTCCAACTCAGTGAAAACCTTAATATGGGTCCAGATCAATAATAAATGAAGATTTCTTTTAATTTCCTCCCAGTGTTTTTAGAAGACGTCCAAGTCTTTGAACATTAGACAGGGTTTGCAAGGTAAGGAGAAACTATGCTCAAGGCTACCAATTTTAGCCTGCATGTAATCTTCAGGGTAGGGTACCATCTGTCTAGAATTGGCACTGCATACCACTTCTTCCAAACCACCTAAAATCTTATCAATGAAAATTTTCCTACACAAATTTATAGTATCAATCTTGCTAGTACCATCCCTAAGTAGACATGAGATAAAGGTTCCTACTATCTCGCCATTAGTGCGCAGTGTAAAACAATAATCGAAATAGAATTCACCTAGAGCCAACTTTGTCGCCCTCCTAGTCATATCATCCATTGGTTTCAAAATTTTGCTCCATCTTTCTGGTTTAATTTACTTCCAGGAAAATCCATATCTCGTTAGTTTCAAATATAAAAGGTCATCACATTAGTATACATTTTCTATTTCAATGGCGATCCTTTGTTAGTATAATTCTATGAAAGAAAAAGGAAAAGACTTTCTTCTTATAATATTTTTATAAAAAAAAGACATCTATTATGCTTACCTTCTTACAGTCTACTCGACGCTGATCAACTTGTGATCTATTAATAACTATCCTTCAATCTTATATAGACAAGGCAGAATTCAAAAGGATATCTAAATTTTCATATTATCCTCTACCTTTCTTTTCGGCTTCTTAATTACAATTCTCTAAGATTTATTGAAGGTTGATTGATCACACAAATTTAATTAATACATGTCTAAAAGCTTTCCTCATCATGAATAGATTCGACGGGAAATAAAGATTTGTATTTCCATGATCTGTCTTCGCATGAGTCATTACTAGATTTTGCAGCCGTAAATCACTCATAAATAAAAGTGTCACTATTATTAAATGTCTTATCATACTCCCATAAATAAAACTGCTTTCCCTGAAGATATCTAGTTCTACTACTTTTGGTCTATTCATGATTACTATTTGTCCTTTCTTATTGAATGTATAGAGCATTTATATTACCACCATGATTAATTATTAATTGTACCATCTTCTCTTTTTTTTATCAGTAAATTATGATTGTATTCATTCAAATGTTGGATTACAAAAGTTTTTACATCAAACTACCAAAAATATTAATCACCCGAAAAACTATCCATAGGGCCTAAATACGGCTATCCCATAGCTGACAATACTACCCTTTGAAAATTCTGACTAACAACCAAAAATACACTATAGTGCTTACATGAGGACAAACCAAAACAACATCCTAAAACTGAGACTTAAACAAAGACTACCCAAGCCCTACCGAAAATAGCCCATGGCCTCCTCATGGGAGAAATTGGGGATTCTCGTCGCCTCTGACAAAGAAGCCCTGGAGTCAACCACCTTCTTTTTCAACTGGTGTGGAGGCCTTGGCCTACTCATCTCATCCACCAGTGCAGTATATTTTACTGGAGTAGTCTTCTATCATTTTCTCCCAGCAGCACCTCCCTCCACTTTCCGCTCCTCCACTTTATCTAGAAAATCTAGCACCTGCACCCATCCACACCGTACTTGAGGGAGTCTTGCATCCATTAGCTATGTAGAGCTCCAAATGACTAGGGTTTGCATGTCACCTAGGCCACTGCTTATCAAGCGCCACAGGCCTTGCATCATACGAAGACCCACCCCGAGTTCTGCACGCACAACAATCCCCTCCAAACCAACTAACCATTTTAGGTCCAGGAATTTCCTTGTCACCCTCAGGATCTCCTCCTTTGTGTTACCCACCATCAAACCCAGTGCCTAGAAAAGAGAGGAAATATCAACGTTTGTGCAAGAGTGCACCTCAAAGTTTAGAAATTCGTCATTAAAAATGGTGGAAATTGCTTCAAAAAACACGGGATCATCAAAATGAAAGACATTTCTAAGCCGTTTGACTGATATTTCATCCTCTAAAGTAGGGAGCTAATTCAGAGACTCAAAAGAGAATTTTTCATCCTTTGCACAACCTACACCACCCACAACTCTTCTGAAAAGAAAAACACCACAACCATAGCTACTGATGACATGTAACTGATTGAATGTTTGATAATGTTAAGTTGAAAGATAATGCAGGTCATTAAATCAGTTAATGGACTATATTATCATTGATGTCAACTTGATATCATCTATACGGTCATGTAAATAATTCCAAAGACTTTAGAGAACCAAAGTTATGCTTCCAGCAATGCATAAAAGTCAAGTATTCACTAAGTGACAAACAACACCAACGGAGTGCACACCGATGGACAGAGCAAAGAAGAACAGTCACAATCATACCTGACGATCAAAAGCATAGTGTTGCCCGATGAAGCAAAGATATAGAGTTTCCCAAGGAGTAAAATTTCAATGATGCCAGACGGACAGAGATCACGAAGTTAATTGGAGTCTCACTGACAGATCAGTCAGTTGTCGCCAATGACTAACTGCAGTGGTGACCGACAGAACCAAGAGTTCAGAAAATGACAAAATATCTAGCCGGTAGAGCTAAAAATAGAATTAATTGGTTGTCTAATTTGTTTTATTCGACCAGAGATAAGTGATTGATTTAAATATGATTTGTACAGTTGGAAAGAAGATATCTACGAGACAAATCAAGAGTTATGCTTTAAATCTAATTGGCTGGATTGTTTATCACGCCAAGAATGAAGAATCAAGAAACAATGAATATTGTGTCTATATAAGAGACAAGCTTAATTCATTTACGAATGGGATTAAGGGGAGTGAATAGAAAGAGGATGCTGAAGATAAACTGATGAAGAAAAACTTCATGTAATGTTGATCAAACAAGCTAAAGGAAGAGCTAAGGAATTCTGCAGACACTGATGAACAGTGATCAGAGCATCATAGAGAAAAAAGTATGGAGCACAAGGATTGAATTGATACATTGGTCAGAGAGGTAATGTACTTAAATAGATCTAAAAATTTGTAATTCAAAGTTGCAATATGAACAGGTCATAATGTTTTAGTTTAACCATTGAAGCATCAAGTCTCTTAACCAAGCAGTATTTAACAGTCTTCTATATATTGAGGTACATCTCAAGGAGTGCCAAAAAGGTTGATTCATGAAAGTAGCATTGGACATGCTCGATACCTATTGACAGTCTAAGAAGGAGGTTGATTCAAGGATGCTAGCAATAGATGCCTGATACTAGGTGACAACCTCTATGTATAAAATCATCTAACAAGGTCGCACTTAGCAGTGTGTTTGTAACCTTTAACAGGGTTGGCTCCTAATAGGGCTCACTTCAGAAGAGTGAAAATTTGGGGTACTGGTCCCAGTGGTTTTTTTCTTAACAGGGTTTCCACATTAAAATTCATGTGTTATGTGTGTATGATTCATTTCTTTATTGTCTTGCATCTTACATAGCTAACTCTAGATTGATCGGTATACTCTGCTTATTTACTGAGTTTTGGTAAATAGTTATACTATTTATCGATAATCAAGAAAGAATAAGGATTGATAGAGAAAACTGATAGACAGTTAATCATTATTAGTATTTCATGGCATGCATCTTGTAGGGACATAGCAATCTGATGTTTATTGATTGGTGGTTAAGTTTGAAGGATAAATTTTTGAGGCCACTGATTCACCCCCCCCCCCTCTCAGTTATTACTAACAATTGGTATCAAAGATTTTATGCTTAGAANTTCCCCCCCCCCCCCTCTCAGTTATTACTAACAATTGGTATCAAAGATTTTATGCTTAGAAAGGAAGGTTTCAAGACCTAAGTCAAGATCACAAGATGAACAGACGAGATGTGCCCAAGTTGAACAAAGACAACTTTGCTTCATGGCAAAGTAGGTTAAGACTCCACTTATTAGGTATTGGTAATGATGTTACTCAATTCCTAGATATTGAATATGTGTTGCCCACAGGAGTATTAATAGTAGATCAATTGAGAGAGAAGTATGACCAAAATTGCATGGTCATAGAGCTTTCTTCCTCACTCTCTAATGCTAAATTTGAAGATGTCAAATATTGCAAAACTGCAAAGAAGATGTGGGACAAACTGAATCTTATACATGGAGGTGATACAAATGTTATGAGAGCCAAGGCAGAAAGCCTTAGAGGAAATTTTGATGATCTTAGAATGAAAGAAGGAGAAAACATCACATAGTACAGCACAAGAATCAAAGAAGTAGTCAATGCTATATGAGGAGTTAGAGGTACACTTTAAGAGGAGACAATGGTAAGTAAAATCTTAAGAACCTTACTGCATGTATATGCTATTAGATTTTCTTCCATTCAAGAAATGAGAGCAGTAGCAAACAATACAATTTCTCTTGATAGCTTAATTGGTACACTGATTTCATTTGAGATGAATAACTTTGATAATAGTGTCTTACCAAACTTAGAGTCTGCATTTAAATCTTCTATGAGAATAAGAAAATCAAATCATAGACACACATCTAGAAGAGATAGTGAAAGTGAAATTGAAGAAGAAGATCTACATGAAATAGAAGCACTTATGGCTAGAAAAATGCAGAGAGGAAAAGTTAAATACAAAGGTAGGTTACCACTTGTATGCTTTAATTGTAAAGATATTGGACACTTTGCTGCAAGATATCCTAACAAAAGAAAAGATGACAGAGTTAATGATAGATCTTTTCAGAAGAAAGCTGACAGAGGTGATAACAAAGATTGCAGAAGTTATCGACAATCAGAAAGAAGAGATACCCAAGACTACAAGGACAAAGGCAAGAAAGCCAACTACCTAGTTGCTTGCAAAGATGAAGATACTGACACCAAACCTGATGAAGACATCAAGATGGTGTTTGTGGTTGTTAAAGATGATTCAGATGAAGATGAAAGCTATGTAGAAACTGCACTCATATCTAAGGTTAGCAAGAATGAAATCTGGATTATAGATAGTGGCTGCACTCACCACATGACTGGTGAAAAAGAAAATTTTAACACTTTTGAGTATGATAATGGTGGTATAGTAAGAATGGGTAATGATACACCTTGTACAGTTGAAGGTAAAGGAACTATAATGTTGAATAACTTGATTAAATATGAAAATGTTGATTGGGTTAAAGGATTGAATTATAATCTATTGAGTGTTTCTTAGCTGAATAATTCAGGTCACAAAGTAACATTTGAGAATAAGAAGGCAAAGATCTTCAATGAATCAGGAAGATTGATTGGTACCGATGAATAGACAAAAGGTAACTTATTCTATCTGAATGATACTAACACCACTTGCTTAATGACTAGAAACAAAGACATATGGTTGTGGCACAAAAGATTGTGTCATGTGAATTTTGACATGATGAAAATAAGCAGAAGGAGAAATGTAAGAGGCTTACCGATGATGTCAAAGCCCGACAACATCATGTGCAAGAATTGTCAAAAAGGTAAGATGACAAAGTCTAGTTTCAAAAGTAAAACCCATACATCTGATGATATTCTATAATTAGTCCATACTGATCTATGTGGACCAATAAGGACAAACAGTTATTATGGAGATAGCTATTTTATTCTATTTGTTGATGATTACTCTAGAATGATGACAGTTATGTTTCTAAAAGATAAATCTGAAGCATTCAAGATGTTTAAATGGTATAATGCTATGGTAGAAAAACAAAGTGGTAAGGATTTGAAATTCTTGAGATCTGATAGAGGAGGAGAGTTTATATCACATGAGTTCACTAATTTCTGTAATGAGCATGGTATAAAAAGACAGGTTTCTGCACCAAGGACACCACAGCAAAATAGGATTGCTGAGAGAAGGAACAGATCCATAGTTGATTGTGCTAGAACACTGATGATAGAAAAATGAATCACCCAAATCTTCTAGAGGGAAGCTGTAAGTATTATTGTCTACACATTAAACAAAGTACAATTGAAAAAGGACACAAAGAAGACACCCTATGAGCTATGGTATGGTAAAACACCCAATGTAAGTTACTTCAAAATATTTGGTATTCAATGTTATGTCTTAAAGGATGATAGAAATGGAAAGCTTGATGCCAAGAGTGATGAAGGTATCTTTCTAGGGTATTCCACCAAAAGCAAGGCTTATAAATGTCTTATTAAGGCCTCTAACAAAATTGTTGAAAGTGCAAATGTAAAGATAGATGAATTTGCAGAAAATAATGAGCTAGAAATCACAAAAGAACCAGAGGACTACAAAAAGTTTGTATACTGTGAAGAACCTAACACTCTGCCTAAGCAATAGTGCTTAATTCTAGAGCAACAAAATGTTGTAACCGACGGTCAGGCTGCAAATACCAACTGTCAAGATAATGATCAAAATAATGTGCAAGGTGATGAAGAACAGAATGAAGGACAAAATGATGATCAATATGATAGACAGAGAGATGAACCAATTCTTCCCAGATATGTAAGAAGGAATCATCCAGAGATTCAGATCATAGGAGATAAGAAAGTTGGTACAAGAACAAGAAGTAAGTCTCTAAACACAAGTTGTTTAATTTGTGAGTTTGAGCCAAAATCTATCAATGTTTCACTTGATAATGAAGAATGGATAAGTGCTATGAATGATGAGATTGAGAAAATTGAGAAGAATAAGAGATGGTCACTTGTGCCAAGACCAGATGACAAGAATGTTATCAGTACTAAATGGATATTCAGGAACAAGCTGAATGAGAATGGAGAAGTCACAAGAAACAAAGCAAGACTAGTATGCAAGGGGTATGCACAAGAGGAAGGTATTGACTATGGAGAAACCTTTACACCCATTGCTAGGCTAGAAGGTGTAAGAATACTACTTTCTTATGTTGCATTCAAAGGATTCAAGGTATACCAAATGGACGTCAAGTCAGCATTCCTAAATGGAATACTTGAAGAAGAGGTATACATTGAGCAACCAGAAGGGTTTGTAGATCAAGACAAGAGAAATATGGTATGTATACTTCATAAAGCCTTGTATGGATTAAAACAAGCTCCAAGAGCCTGGTATGAAAGACTTCATTCCTATCTTATAAGTATTGGATTTGTAAGGACTAGTGAAAATAGTAATCTTTATTTGAAGGAAGATACTGATGCTAACACTTTGATTGCTGAAATATTTGTTGATGACATCATATTTGGAGGCAATGATATGCTATGCAAATAATTTTCTAATGAGATGAGAAAAGAGTTTGAGATGTCTATGTTTGGTGAGATCAAGTTCTTTCTTGGTCTACAGATCATGCAACAATGTGAAGGTATTTTCATTGCACAGTCCAAATACATTAAAGAGGTCCTGAAAATATTCAAGATGGAAGATTCCAAACCAGTTGGAACACCAATGGCTACTAGATGTAAGTTGACAAAGGAGGAAAAGACATCAGAGATAAATTAGAATTTGTATAGATCAATGATTGGAAAACTCATGTATGTTGTACACACTAGACCAGATATTGCACATGCAATAGGAATTGTTGCTAGATTTTCAGCTAACCCCAGGGAATCACATATGAATGCTATGAAAAGAATTTTAAGATATCTAAAGAATACTGAGGAATATGGATTATGGTATAGAAGAGAAGGTAAATTTGAACTTAAGGTGTTTACCGACACTGATTGGGCTGGAAATCTTGATGATCAAAAGAGTATAACTGGAGGAGCATTCTTTATGGGTGACAGACTTATCACATGGATTAGCAAAAAGCAAGGATGCATCTCTCAGTCTACTACAGAAGTAGAGTATGTTTTTGTTTCTACAAATTTCTCAAATATTGCATGGATCAAATAGTTACTAGAAGGTATGCATATGAAGATCCTAGAACCAGCAATTATCTATTGTGATAACACCAATGCAATAAACATTTCCAAGAATCCAATCATGCATGCTAAGACTAAACACATTGCAATCAAGTATCATTATTTAAGAGAACAAGTTCAAGAAAAGGAAGTGATACTTGAGTATGTGCAATCCAAAGAAAAATTAGTTGATATCTTCACCAAGCCACTTCCCAAGGATACATTTGAATACTTGAGAAAGAGACTAGGGGCCAAATCCTTGTCTACCAATCAGTAAAATGACTAAAAGGCTGCATCATTCTACATATTATTAGAATATCATTAATGTTGATGCAAGAAAAGAGATGAAATTCAAGGCTACATCTATATATGGACATGTATATATCAGCACTGAGCACCAGAGCATATTGTTGTATTGCTAATGAATAAGGGAAATTCAAGGAATATATTATGGATGGAAAGAAATGATTGTTTGACATTAATGTCAGATATTTGTTTGGCATTGCTGTCAAAGGGAGAAAGATTATCCATTATCACATTACTCCAGTAGGGAGAGATTATATTCTTAGGGAGAGAAATTGTATGGAAAAATTATACAAAGGGAGAGTTTTTGACAAGAGAAAAAGACATCAAAAGAGAAGAATAGTCAAGGGAGAGAAATTTACACAAGGAGAGAATTCAACACATCAGAAGATAGAGAGCTGCAAGAATCAAATCTAAGCTAAAACAGAGCTTACCGATGGTCAGACATTTATCGGTTAATAGAACAAAAGATTGGTAGTTTGATGAATCTCAACTGTTGTATTTCATATTGTATTAGAAATAGTATAGTTTGATAATATAGTATGTCTCCATCAATGCCAAAGGTAGAGATTGATGACATGTAACTGATTAAATGTTTGATAATGTTAAGTTGAAAGATAATGCAGGTCATTAAATCAGTTAATGGAATGTATTGTCATTGATTTCAACTTGATATCATCTGTACGGTCATGTACATAATTCCAAAGACTTCAGAGAATCAAAGGAACCAAAGTTATGCTTTCATCAATGCATAAAATTCAAGTATTCACTAAGTGACAAACAACACCAATGGAGTGCACACCGATGGACAGAGAAAAGAAGAACAATCACAGTGATACTTGATGATCAGAAGCATACTATTTCCTGACAAAGCAAAGATACAAAGTTGCCCGATGAGTAAAATTCCAATGATGCCCGACAGATGGATATCACAAAGCTAACTGGAGTCTCACCGATAGATCAGTCAGTTGTCGCTGATGACTAACTGCAGTGGTGACTGACAGAACTGAGAGTTTAGAAAATGACAAAATATCTAGCTGGCAGAGCTAAAAATAGACTTAACTGGTTGTCTACTTTGTTTTATTTGACCAAAGATAAGTGATTGATTTAAAGATGATTTGTATAGTTGGCAAGAAGATATCTACGAGACAAATCATGAGTTATGCTTTAAATCTAATTGGCTAGATTGTTTATCACACCAAGAATCAAGAATCAAGAAACAATGAATATTATGTCTATATAAGAGACAAGCTTAATTCATTTACGAATGGGATTAAGGGGAGTGAATAGAAAGAGGATGTTGAAGAGAAAGTGATGAAGAACAACTTCATGCAGTGCTAATCAAACAAGTTGAAGGAAGAGCTAAGGAATTTTGTAGACACTAATGAACAGTGAGCATAGCATCATAGAGTAGAAAGTATGGAGCACAAGGATTGAATTGATACATTGGTCAGAGAGGTAATGTACTTAAATAGATCTAAAAATCTACAATTCAAACTTGCAATATGAACAGGTCATAGTGTTTCAGTTTAACCATTGAAGCATCAAGTCTCTTAACCGAGCAGCACTTAACAGTCTTCTATATATTGAGGTACATCTCAAGGAGTGCCAAAAAGGTTGATTTATGAAAGTAACATTGGACTTTCCTGATGTCTATTGACAGTCTCAGAAGGAGGTTGATTCAAGGATGGTAGAAATAGATACATGATACTAAGTGACAACCTCTATGTATAAAATCCTCTAACAAGGTCACACTTAATAGTGTGTTTGCAACCTTTAATAGGGTTGGCTCCTAATAGGGATCACTTCAGAAGAGTGAAAATTTGGGGTACTGGTCCCAGTGGTTTTTCCCTTAATAGGGTTTCCACATTAAAATTCATGTGTTATGTGTGTATGATTCATTTATTTAATGTCTTGCATCTTACATAGCTAACTCTGGATTGATCGGTATACTCTGCTTATTTACTAAGTTTGGGTAAATAGTTATACTGCTTATCGGTAATCAAAAAATAATAAGGATTGACTGAGAAAACTGACAGATAGTTAATAATTATTAGTATTTCATGGCATGCATCTTGTAGGGACATAATAATCTAAGGTTTATTGATTGGTGGTTAAGTTTGAAGGATAAATTTTTGAGGCCACTGATTCACCCCCCCCCCTCTCAGTTATTAGTAACAGCTACATCTTTCTCTCTCAGCCCTTGTTCTGCAGTTGCTTCAAATGGAGGTTGCAACCTCCATGATTTATTGAGGGTTGGTGGCTCCTCAGTTTTCACTCCCCCTAAAGGCCATCAACAAGGAGAAGTCATTATTCTTTGATAACATCATCTTCAGATCAAATAAGTTCCAGCTACAATCTGCATGTTACAAGGCATGTATAGAGTAGCCAATCAGGATTATTGTCGTACTTCCCAATCTAGTCACGGCATCATACAACCCAACCTTTCTATAATCTAAAAACCACTTAACTTCATACACTGACCTCGGCCAAGCATGCCACCACACCCAAAAAAAGTTGTCTCCAAAATAGGAAAGGCAAAGTACACAAAATAATCATGAACAAATCTTGAGCAGCGCCTCCAATTTCATAATTGCTGAATTTATAACTGTTCACAACATGTGCCATATGGTCGATCATTCTCATCCCATTCAAATTTGTTGAAGTCCTCCAAAATTTTAGTTTTTTCTTCAATTGGTCTCCTAACTCCAATGTTAGATTATAAGTATGCCACCCTGTTGACCTCACGATAAACATGAGCAATTTGTACCTCTGAGATGTTGTTAATTTTTCCCCTAATGCATCTTATATATTGATTCAAATGTCACGCATCCATTTCCCCTTTCTTGATCCCATTTATCACGAACATTGAGTCCCCTTCCAAAACCATTTTCTAAATGCCTAGGTTCTTAGCCAACCAGGCAGCTCCAATTACCACTTGACATTTTGTTGTGTTGTTGGTATCGTCCACCAAACACATTGCTCCTAAAGCCAAAATGTCTCTAGATTCATTCCTAGCAACATAGCTAGTCCCTGAGGGACCTAGATTCCCTTTGGATGCTCCATCGAAGTTGATTTTGATCCAACCTGATTGAGGTGGAGCCCATTTTATTGTATTTAGACTACTTGAAGGATGGTTAACCCTACAAGGCCCTTGAATAGGTCATTAATTATACCATCTTTACAACAACTATGGTATTTGAAATAGCAGTATACATCAACACATCGAATATATATATATATATA
>MU224972.1:4963904-4984356 GCA_018584345.1 Thuja plicata | reverse complement strand
ATATATATATATATATATATATATATATATATATATATGTATGTATATTTCCATATATATATTAAATATATATGCTTTTCATCTTTGGAAGCTTGTAAAGGAGGAAAGAAAAAATATCCATATCTCATAAAAATCTCACATTTATTCCTCATCATGCATTTCATCACAGTGTACAATAAGACCAACTTCATCTTCTATAAAAAAGTTATCAAACCATTTAGGCTCTATCAGGTCCTTAATATGCATAAAGATAAATAAAAACTCCAAATTTCTTCTAATTGATGGTGTTTCTTCAGTGTATCATTCCCAATCTTCAACCATCAAAAAAAGATAAGTAGGTGTTTGCCTGTCAATCCTGATAAAATGCTGGTAGTACCTTGGTTTGGGTATTTTCAAATCTCCTCGAACACTTTCAATCACCTTATTTAGGTCTTTAATATATTTCCTCTTAAATACCTTTTTTCAAAGTCGCCCTATAGCATGTATATCAGGATCAACTTGTAAAGCCGAAGCTATAAACATTGCTGGTATGTCCAAATTTACTCGGTGACTAATATCATTTTCTATAAATTCCCTTTCTAGGATGATATAAACAGCTCTTACTGTTATATCACAAGTTGCCAACATAATTTTCTTCATTCTTTTCATCGTTATTTACCATCAAAGGCTACCTCTAGTTTTGAACATATAATTTTAATTGTAGTAGCCATATCTTATCTACTAAGCTACATATTGTAAGCTTCATGTTGGTAATCTAAAAAATTATCTCCTATTTATGCTTTCTTTGTTTGATTGGTTCGCAATTTATTCTAGAAGATGGTTTAGTTTACCAAAATTTAATACATTTTTCTTATATTAATCCTTATTTTAACTTATCTGAAATTATTTTACACTTTTTGATATCATTTCATAATCTTTACTGCCATATGTTTTAATATTTCTTAACCTTGCTCCTAAAAAGTAATATGATTAACCTATACATGTTTTAACTTTGTCAGTGCCCAAATTAGCTAATCTATTTGATGTCTTGTTTTTTTCTCTGTAAATGTGGTTTATAGTAAAGTATTCTAGGTATTCCATTAATCCTCTAGCATGTATTACATAATTATTTAATTTCTAGTTAGGATTATTCCCCTTTCTAATTGCATTAATGGTTATCATTGAATCTCCTTCAATTTCTAATTTTTTTATTTCATTTGTTATGCTTAATTTTAATCCTTCAATAAGGGCCATAAATTATGCCTCATTATTTGTTTTAATACCTACTCGTTCAGATAAACTAGCAATTAATTCTGCATTACTATTATGAATGCATGCTCATATACCTACAATTCTAGGGTTTCCTTTGGATGCACCATCAAAATTTAATTTATACCACCCATAAGAAGGAGGATTCCATTTACAATCTAACCTCAATTTTGCTACATCCTTTTTTGGTTCACAATCTATCAATGAAATTTTGAGGCCAGTCTATTTATTTCTAGTTTTGTCATCCCAAGGTGAGAATATTTTGGTTTGTTTTCTAGGAGAGTTCATATTATTAACTACCTCTACAATAACAACTTCCACTTTGTTCAGAAATTGATTAATCTAAATTTCTTCCTCTCTAAAAATTCTTTTATTTCTTTCTTTCCATATTTCCCATAGGATAGTTGAAGGAGTTATAATCCATAGACAATTGTATAGATCATTATTCATTGGTCTAGGTCATCCTAACATAAAATCAAATAAATTATTTGGGAAGGAAGCTTGCCAGTTAAATCATTTTTATATCCATTTCCAACATTGCATAGAATAATTACAATTGGGAAGAAGGAGATTAATACTTTCTTCCACTTGTTTACATAATACACAATGAGGTGGTCCATTAAGATGGTCCATTATACCCCATTTTACACAATATTTATGTTGTTAATATTCTCCCATGCAATGCTAACCAAGTGAACATACCAGCCTTTGGTAAACAAAGTTTATTCCAACATAAATCAATTTGCAAATTGGTCTTTTCATACCCTTTTTTATTATACATCAGTCTATATCCATATTTAGAATTATATTCCCCATTTTTTACAGGTAACCATACCACTTTATCTTTCTCATTACTAGGAAAAATGTGCCTAGTACTTAATATATTCATTAATTTATCAAAAAATTCATCTGTAATATACTCCTTCTTACAAATATTCCATTCCCACCCTAATACTAGATTGTTAAGAGGAAAGATTATATAGTTATTCACAAATAATCCCATATCAATTTTTAATTTATCTATCATGTCTTTATCATTCATCAATTATGAGATTGGAGGATAGCCTTCCCAGGAATCATCCTTGAATAATGCCTCCATTCCATTTCCTATATTCCAGGTTACCTTATCTCCTATAATATTTCTACAATGTCTCATAAAATTCCATACTCTTGATCCTTTAGGGGGGTTTTCTTGTCTAGGAATACTCAAGGGATCCTTACCATCTAAATACTTGTATCTAATGATCTTCACCCATTTTAGTTCAGGAAATGTAACCACTTTCCATATCAATTTAGCTCCTAGAGCCAAATTTTGATCTTTAATATCTTTAATATCTACACCACCGTCTTTTTTCTCTTTGCAAATCATTTCCCATGCCAATAATACAATTTTCTTTTTTTTTTTGGCTCCTTACCGAAAGAAAGATCTTATCTTTTGAATTAATTTTTGTCTTACACCCTCTGGCATTTGTAAACAATACATTTGGTAAATAGGTATTGCTGACAATACTGAATAAATCATGGTCGCTCTTCCAGCTGAAGTTAACCTTTTACCTTTCCAAGATTCACCCTTCTTTTCTACTTTCTGAATAATATTATTCCATAGAATGGATTCTTTAATCCCTTTGTCTAGAGGTAAGCCTAAATATTTAGAGGGTAGGATACCTTTTTGAAATCTAATAACTTCATAATCTCTTGCTCAGTAACCACCTGGGTGTTAAAGAAAAATATCTTAGACGTTATCTTATTAATGATCTGGCCAGAGGCAACTGAATACTTATTAAGGATAATCTTAAAATTCTTTTCTTCCACTATGTTAGATTTTCCATATAACTTAGAATCATCAACAAATTCTTGATGGGTAATAGGTTCTAATTGACTTGTAATAGTAATGCCCTTAAGAACACCATTGATTATGGATTGAGATAGGGTTCTACCTAAAGCCTCAGCCATAATAATAAAAGGGAAAGGAGAGAGGGGATCCCTTTGTCTAATTCCTTGTGAAATCTTGAAGAAACCCTAAGGATTCCCATTTACTAAAATAGATATTTTAAGAGTAGATATACATTCATATACTATACTAATCCATTGTTTAGAGAAACCAAAATCTTCCAGGCATTTACATAAAAAAAATTCAATCCACCATGTCATATGCTTTCTTAATATCTAATTATAATAGCATACTGGGTACTTTATTGTTTTGGACAGAATGAATTACTTCTTGAGAAATAATGATGCCATCTAATATGGATCATCCTGGTACAAAACCAGTTTGTTCATCAGCAATGATTACTGGTAAAATAATTTTTAGTCTGTTAGCCAAAATTTTAGTAAGAGTTGGTATATTGTATTACATAAGGCGATAGGTCTAAATTCCTCCATACTAATAATATCATCTTTCTTAGGTATTAAAGAAAAAAATTTATTATTGATCTCTTGTAATAATTTACCAGAATTCCTAAATCCTTCCAAAACCAAAGTAACTTCCTCTCCAATAAACGACCAGCATTTGTGGTAAAAAAATATAGGAAAGCCATCTAGCCCTAGGGCTTTATCCGGGTGTAAATAGTTTAAAGCTTGTTCCACCTCTTCTTTGGTGATTTTTTATGTTAATACTCGATGATGATCTTTATTAATGATTTTAGGGATATTTGAACAAATTTCACTTTGTAGAGTTATATTTGGAACTTTCTTATTTTTTAATAAATTTTCAAAATAATTGACAGCTTCATTAGTAATTAACTTTCGATCATCTATTTCTACTCCTAATTAATTTTTAATCCTTGTAATCTTGTTGACTTGCCTACGGTTCTTAATGTTGTCATGAAAAAAAATTGTATTCCTATCTCCTTCTTCTAACCATGTTTCCCTAGATTTGTGTTTCCAATGTATCTCTTCCTTAGCTAAAATGTCCTCATATTTTTGAAATAACTCTTTTTATTTAAAATAACATTCTAAATCCATACCTTTGTTAATAACAATTTTATTAAGGTTTTTAATTTCTACTTTCATATTTAGTTTAGATTCCTGGATGTTACCAAAAGATGTTCTATTCCATTCTTTGAACTTAAATTTTATATGCTTTAGTTTGCACATGAATACATATGCCCTCGAACCTTTAATTTTTTTTTCATTCCACCATATTTTAATATTATCTAGAACGTTATTATCTAAGAACCACATTTTCTCAAATTGAAAGGGATTTCTATTAGGTTTGATACTCTCCGAAATTACCAGCACTAATGGAAAGTGATCAGATCCTAAATAAGGAAGAATAAAAGAATCTAAGTTGAAATTAAAATTACCTAAGTTTCCTTTAAACATAAACCTATCTAGTTTTTCCATAATATTGCTAAAGTCTGCTCTCCTATTAGTCCATGTAAAAATAGCATTGTTGGTTTTATTATTCAACCAATTATTCATGTTGACCCATTCTTTAAAGTAGTTCATCTTAACAGAATCTTTCCCTAATCCCCCTATTTTTTCATTCTGCTTGAGTATTGCATTAAAGTCTCCTCCTATAATAATAGATGTATTCCTATAGCTTTGAATAAAGTATTCAATTTCTTCCCATGTTTTCAATTTTTCATTTAAGTCAATTAGCTTGTATATGTTGATAATTGTGAAAGACAACTTGCTTACTATACTGGAAATGCACCCTTTGATCTAGTATCTAGATCCAGTTATCTTTTCAAATTTAATTTTCCTAGGATCCCATAATATTTCTACTCCAGCTGAGGCACCGAACGTTGGTTCCTCAGAAAGTTCCCAAATCCCCAATTTTTTCCTAAAAGTTTTAGATTTTCCTTATCTAATTTTGTTTCTTAAAGAAGAATACTATATGATTTATAAATTAATAAAATATATATTGATAATTAAATATATCTTTCATATAAATAAACATTGGTGAATAATATATTTTATTATTTTATATTGAAAATAAAGCATTTAAATATATATGATTTTTTTTAAAAATGCATGTAAGGATATTTTATATTTTTTTTAATTAATCAATTATTAAATGAAATTTTAAAAAATGAAGATATTAAGGGTTGTGACATCCTTCCCCCCTTTAAATATGCATCATCTCTGATGCCTAACAAGAATTGTTGTTTTATAGCCAAAACAATTCAAGAAAAATTAATACTATACTTATTGTGTAATCTAGTTTCCTTTTTTTTCAAATATTCATGATAATACAAGCATACACATTTGAATTCTATTGCACTTAAAATAAAATCAACAAGATTATATCTATTTGATTAAAAGCAATCTAATTTCAATTTTATAACATTTCAAATAAATTAACACACACACTCATAAAACCAACTTTTTCAAAAGTAATGTAAACACAAATTTAAAGCAAGCAAACTTATAATAAGACAATTATGTATGTGCACCTAATAATAAATTTCATGAAAAAAAGTTATGTGTGCATGTGCGTATGTGTGAATTCTATTACTACTTGGTTGTTTTCACAAGGTTAGACTACATCTCTTCGACAATGTTCCATTTTCTTATGTTGTGTCGTTCCATATGTTGCATTCATAAGAACAACACAAAAAGCATCAATCCATTTTATTGCCATAATCAAATATCAAATCAAATACTCTTTCAAAATATTAATTCTTGCTCAAATAAGGCACCCTTATCCTAATATTCAACAAGTAGACATCAATTCTGCATAATACCTTAAAAATCATTTAAATGCACACGCATACCTATACTTTGGCATCATACAGTATTGACCATGTAACTAGGTACTTCTTCTAACATTCTTGTCATGTTATTATACATATCCACATTTTTTCTAACTCTTTCACATTATCAGTGCCTCATGAAGGATATATTTCAATGTTCAATATTTCAAAACACAACATGATCACTTAAAGATTACAAAAATTTTAACCAACATTAACTTTAAACCAGGCCACAACTTGATCATATGAAAAGATTGGAAATTAAAGCATTCATACGTACCTTCTAACATGTGGTACTCACCATATTCATAGATCATCCACGCATTCTTGAAAATCACCTATAAGTGTTAGTGGATCTACTTATAGTATGCATCTGACCTAGGCCCTTATGCCCATCTTATCACAATAACATCTCAAACATAAATATTAACTTGATTCATTACAATAAAAATTTGTCCATTACAATATCAATGTAAGTTAAACAAACAACACATCTTAACATGAGTAAAATTCATAATTTCATCTAAAACATATATGTGCATGTGCTTAATCAAGGTATTAGCATGGCTATGTCCTATCTTGACACATCTATGGCCATCTTGTTACATATTTACTATGGCCTCCTTGTCACATATTCCTCTATGGCCTTCTTGCCAAAGATACTAAAGTCTTCAATTTCACTTAACCCTAAAGGATACCTACATATTGAGAGACAAAGGGTCAATGTGCCATATAATTATAAAGTGATACTATACATCATTTCTGCTTCCTTAGCCTCAAACTACTCTTCCTCTGTTATGCTCAAGAACAGAAATGAGGTCTAGACATTTTTATCTCCCAACCATAGAGTGGTTAGCTCTTTGGAGTTTCTCCGGGCTCAACTTGAAAGGCTGAGTGCCCGACTCTGCATCAAAGAACCTTGATCTAGCAAGTCAGATAGAATCTAGTGAAACACTGTGACCAACTATTATGACCCATAACAATAATAATGTTGTATCTTCACAGTGATATGGCAGGGGAAATAACCATAAACATCCACTAGTATCAAATGAATGCAACAATCACTTTGGCCAAAGCATAATTATGTCAATTTCCATGGCATATAGGTCATAAATTAAAATCAAATGCCTATCCTCCCCTATTAACCCATATAAAGCACCCTTCTATAAAACAATCACATAATAAAGCATTTTTTATGCAAAAAAATTTCATGCAATGTCTTATGCATAATAACTCATGCTAGACTCATAAAACATACTCATCTCTTTCAATAACAATTGCATAGTGAATTTATCTATCTCATGAGTATTCATGCAATACTCCTTATTCCTTATAGAGTCAAACACTCACACCACACACATATTTCTCAATGTTAATTGCTTTATGTAACCCATATATTGCATAGAGAATTTATCGATCTCATGACTATTCATGCAATACTCCTTATAGAGCCAAATACTCACACCACACACATATTGCTCAGTGTTGATTTCTTTATGTAACCCATAACCTTATGGTTAACATCCTCAAAATGTTCATGCTCATTTCATGACATATAAAAGATGCTCCAATCATAATAGTAATGCAAGAACAAGAATGATATTTTTCTACAATCTACCCTTTTGAAGATTATATTGATATATGACATGAGTGTAGTAGAGTGTATCATATCATAACACAGAACTAGCAACGTAAAACACATCCTAGCTACCATAATATCATGAAAGAAATATCAAAAGTAAAAGTGCACAAATTTAAGTATGGAATCACAAAGGATGTGCACACAAACCATAAATATATGTGAGAATAAGAATCACATTTAATTTATATAATAGAAAACTTGGTGGCTGGTTTATCACAAGAACCCTTAAAAATTTTGAAACTATCCCTTTCAGGACTTCTAAAATACTTTAACGTTGGAGGTAATGGAAACATAAATTATCTCTAATCATGTATTCAAACTTGATTTTTTTAGCAGACACTCATAACCTTAGTGTCTTATGCTAGTATTGTTGACTAAGGACCATCTATCAATTAATCATGCAACATATTTAATAGAATTTTAATTTCTTTCTAACATCACATATGTAGAATACAACTATTTCCCTACAAATGCATCACGCACATAAAATATAGTTCATATTTTTTTAAAACAAATACAATGAGTACATAGTTGCGAAGTCCTATGAGTTCTATTTTCATGCTTGACCTACTAAGTTTAGGAAATCAATGCAAATTTGAGATTATGATCTTCTTTATCACAAATCATCTATCTAAACTATCCATTTCCTTTTCTCTTATATGCCAAAATGCATTCCTAGAAAAATTAAGACAAGAATGACTAAATCATCCTATTTTTTACATCATGCAATGAACTATTATCCTTCCTCTTTCAAAATGCACTTCTCACATTCAATTTCATATCTTCAATCATCATCTCAGAATGCTCATTCTAAACAAATTTCACAAACACATAGTTTAATACAATGTATTCATAACCAAGCACTTCAAGAATTTATAGAACATTGCAACGTAAAAACAAGAAAAACATTCAATACACTATACACATACCCACACAACTCTCAACAAAAACTCATACAAAGAGGGGTACTAACCTAAGAGTGGTACTTTCACTTCTATAATATTAATAAAAGGACATACTTCTTGTTCCTATAAAAAATGACCATAACTAGGAGACTCTCTCCCTACTCTAGCAGGTCCACATGGCTTAAACACCAACTCAGAGAACTAGCACTTGCATATACTAAATAGAATGACTCAAAGTTCGCGTGATAAAAAGTCACAACTAAGGATAGTGAACTCAAGGCCCTGGAGTGGAACGTAAAGCTCTGATACCAAATGTAAGGTCCACATGTTTACCTAATTATAAAAAATCAAGTATTTACCTAAGACTAAAAATTCAAAAACAAGGACACAGAGGATAAACTCATCAAACTGGGCTCCCAAATTAAGGCCCAATCAATTGAATTTAAAAGTAGATACATAGTAAATGCAAGTTTCACTATAACATGGAGTTAGATACAACATTAATGTCGGGTAGATGAGATAGTAAACACATGAATAATGTTGGACGACTGAATATAACATTGACTAGCTGGGTGGCTGACTTGCACTCGGTTATAGGAGTAGTTTGTGCTGACACAAGTGGGCTATTTAAACATCATATATGCACAATAATTATTTAGGTATCCAACACGCTAGAGAAATGTTTTCCTTCTTTCTTCATCTCAAATTCCACCCATCGCTATCTTGTTTCCTTGATCATTAACACCCTCAATTGATATAACATTGAAATAAATGAGGTCTTGAATAAAAAATTTCAAATGGAAACACTTTTCAATATCATGGTCATGTTGATGATGGTATTGCCAAAAAGATTTGTATTCAAAGAACTTAAGAAGGTTTGGATGTATCAATCAGTTTAACAGGAGGAAGTTATAAAACATTAGCATTAATCAACTTCAACATCACATTATGCAAAGATTAAGAAAGTTGTGTAAAATTATGAGAGGGCCTAAAAATAGATGACAAAGGAGCCACACCTTTGGATGTTGCTGCCACTTGTTCATCAACATTGTTTGATGAATTAGTGATCTTGATGAAGCTCTTAGGTTTTTGAAACTTTTGATATGACTGGGATACAACATCACTTTTATCAATCGAAGCCATTAGAGTGGTTCTCTCAAACTAACTCACTTGAAGCTGATAATTATGAAGAATTGCGCATAATTGAGTAAAGGAAGATAATTTAGAAAGTAATATATTATCCCTAATATCTTTGTAAATTAGAAATTAAAATATGTTGAATTTCAAGATCAAACAAAAGATAATAAATTTGAGTTTGTAAATGCTTAAATATACCAAGGAAATCAGATACTTTTTCTTTAACACCTTGTTTAAAATGCATCAAATCAGTCAAAGAAATCATAGGAACAATGTTGTAAATTGAAACTATTGTATCAAAGCATTAACAAGTTTTTGGAAGGAATCAATGGAATACAGAGGCAAAGAACAATACCATTGCAAGGCTTTACCACAAAATGTTCTAGTAAATATTTTAGCCATGAACCTATGATAATGAGAGAAAATCCTACACAGTGTTTGAAAGGTTTTAACATGAGTCAAAAGATCACACTTTCCATTACAAGTCTCTAAATGAGGAGTTTCCATGTATTCAGGGATAAAAACACAAAGGATATCTAAGGAAAATGGACTAAAAAATAGTAGGAATGCTAAACTTGCATTGAGTCATGGACACAATTTGTTGTTGCAAGATGAGACAGTTTGAGCCAAGGTATTGATAGTTGATTTAGTAGAAAGAGTAGTCGGAGATATGTGTGAAAGTTGTGGGACAATATGGGAGATGGAAGGAATGGTAAAATATGAAAATGATACATTATTGTAAGTGAGAATGGATGAAGGTAAGGAAACACATGGAATACTTGAAGGAATAGTAGGACTAGGAATGCTCACATGTGTAGGATTGATGTTTGGAATGGAAGTGGTTATGAGAGGTGGAGCATGAGTGGACACACTAGGTATTGAGGTAGGGATAGGAATAGAGGTCTCAATACTAGTGGTGGGTGGAATGAAACCAAGTTCTTGGGCACAATCTCTACTAGGCTTGACATTGTTATCAATGAGATGATGGATACTATGCAAGATATTAACACCATGCTCATAATTGTGAATTAACTTCCTCAAACCCTCTACTACAAAGATGACCTTAGGATTAAAGTTATGTTGTCCTAACAATTTCTCAAATTATTCAAAATCATGGGAAAGATTTTACACTTGCATAGGTGGGACTCTTAAGGTCTTATTTTCATCGTGAGAAGAGTGGGTAGAGTTGTTCTTGACAATAGTAGGCATGTTGGTCTCATCAAGATTCCTAGGAGACAAAGAGGACCTGAGATAAAAGGAGCCCAAAAGTCTACAACTTATACTAATGTGAATGATATAGGTAGGACTCAATGTAATAACACTCATGCATAAGAAAATGAAATAGATAGATCTAATTTAAATATGAACTTTGAAAGGGATATGCAAATCAACTCAGCACAATAGCATATTTAATGAAAAGAACATCTAACCATCAAATGAATATCTAATGCATAAAGGGGATCTAATACCAAAATCAGGCTAGAAATTTTATGAGTTAGATTCACCAAAATGTATAGTGGTGGAAAAGGGAAGCAAAGGTAAAGGGGTTGATTACTCCTTTTCCAAATTGCACACTCAAAAGGAAGATGTCCCAATAGGCTCAAGTATGGACCTAAGCACTAAATGAGGCAGTGATCCTTTGCTAAATATATAATTTTAAAATATAAAACATGAAAAATACAATGTAGATGAAAAAATAGACAAATAGGGACAAGACTAGAAATAACAGAGTGATAACTAACTGTGATATTGCTATCAGGATTCAACTGTGTAGTTTTTGAGTCAAAATCATTGACCCATAATTCATAAGTGTTCCATTCATTCTCATGAGAGATGGGTTCATGTGAACCACTACTCATGAATTATGGGTCAATGAGTTTGACTCAAAAACTACACAGTTGAATCCTGATAGCAATATCACAATTTGACTTGCTGTGGAAAAATATCTCCTACTTGATAACTAACTACCAGAAAATAGAAATGAGTTGAATTAGGGTCTAGACTACTATACTAACTAGTGATTTCAAGCTGAGATAAAGTTGTAACATAAAAAATGTTTCAAATGCTCTGTACCTGCTAGGAGCATGGTGTTTAAAACATTCTGTTCCAAGTACTTTTGACTAAAAAATTTTGAGATCCTTCAATATTTCCAATCTACCCAAAAAATATTTGACAACTCTGTAAGCTATTATTGCATGTAGAAAAATGAGGAAAAAGTTGGGTAAAAGGGGTTTTCCTTGGTCAAACCCCTGTTTAGGAATCATCCTTGAAAATGAAAGTAAATTTCATAAAGGAAAGTATGTAAGAAGGTAAATGTTTGACTCACCTTGCATAAACCCTCATGGATGGATGTAGGAATCACTCATACCCATGAATATGCTTGAATGTGCTTTAAATACAAAGTGTTGACCTTCGAATGTAGAGTATAATCAAGGATGGACTTACAAATGCATGGATATATGAATGCCACTCATAGATCTTCAATGTAGATATGTTTGATAATCACTTGCAATGAAGGAGAGATGAATGTTGATGGAAGGAAGGATCTTCTTTCTTGGTTGAGAATTTGTCTAGTTGGACATCGTGGGAGATAAGTTTATTCAATTAGAGAGTACTGTCTTGGAATGAATTGGAGAAACTAGATCTTGGATGCTTTCCTTCAAATATTGAATCTGATTGCTTGAATGTGTGTGCTCTTGAATGCCTTGTGAAAACTTGATTTCATAATAGTAGATGTCAAAATGAGGAGATATAGGGTTTTTATATACTTCATCCATCATTTCAGGATTCAAAAATAAGTCAGACTGACCACAGGATCTAATTTCTGATTAAAACCCTGACATAGGGATCCATGCCAAATTTAGACCAAGAAGTGTGGGAATAGAATGTCTAAAATGTTCTACTCCTAGGTATAGAACATTGGAAACATTTTGTACCTAGAAGAAATAATCTGAATTTAAATTGGGTGTCGGGATGGTTGAAAAGATGAGGAAAAAGAGGAATTAGGTTTCTAGGATCAACCATAACAGTCATCAGATCTCAATATCACCAAAATGGGGCATGATATAGCATCTAATTATGGGTGCTAACTTTTTAGGATAGTACATCTAACTATTTATAGTAATTCATCGAAGTGGTTAGTTGACATCACATTTATATCTAGAAAGTGGATGTATTATTCCCATGAGTTAATATTGGAAATTATCAAGGGTTTAATGATTTAAGTTAAATTATTGAAGTTAAATCAAGTTTAACTTTAATAATATTAATTATATTAAATGACTCTATGATATGATGACATAAAGGGGGTTAAAGTGGTTTTAAGTCTTTTTCATAAAGTGACTTTATTTTGGCTTCGGGAGAGTTATAAGGTTTTAAGTAATTTAATGAAATGTTTTTATAGAGATAGGCTCCAATGTTTTTATTAAGGTAACAACAGGGTTTTGAAGGGGCCCCAAACCCTTTACAATAGAAAGCAAAGAAAAAGAATTAAAGCGCCACCAAAAAATAACTACTGCCAACAGAAACAACACTTACAATACAGGGGCACAACCCCAAATATTACAATGTAATTTTGAAACCCAAAAAAGGACCATGTAAAACAGGAAATCTTCTAAAAAATAAAATCAAAAAACCCTCCAACTGTGCAATCACTCTAGCATCTTAAGAAACTCTTTAGACTCTGCCAGCTGAATCTACATGTTCAGGATTGGCTGGAATTGAAGCTAGTAAGATCTTTGGACTGGGGAATATTTTTCTTTTTAGTGCTTGATCTAGTCCTTGTCCCCGGTCCCAAGGTTTAAATTTCCTGACTCCCACCTTCATCTTTAATGTTGATTTTTTTTTTCTCAGTGTTATTCCCTTCTATCATGGCATACAGGGCTTTGAGATTATATATCATAGATTTCAAGCCCATGTTGCTCATAGTTAGCAGCTTCCTAAACATAATGTCATTATTGCTAACTTTTTCCATAATAGGGGTTATCTTGCTTTCAATGGCGCTATTAATCTTGTCTTCCAGCCAACTATAATTTTCTATTACAGCCTCAGCAAAAAACATTCTCACCTTTATTGTACATTGTTGTGTCATTCCTCATCTTATCAACTGTTTCCTCTAGTACATCATTCCTCGCATCCAGGGCTTTGTATTTGACGTATAGGTCTTGAATATCATGGAATTCCCACTTGTCTATGTTGAACACACAAATGACCTTGTTTCTTGTGGCTTGTAGGACACTAATGTGTGTAACCCTGTTTGTGTTGAAGTCTTGTTTAGAAATGGCTGCCTCAGCATTGTTTTGAGTTTTCCTATTCTCCTCCTCCATATTTTCTTCCCTAGTTAGATTATCAAGTGGATTGGAGTCAACCTTCTAGTTATTAATGTTTCTAAGGGATCCCACATGGGTGTTATCATAATCATTATTCTCTTAGGTATCCATCTCCATAAACCCATCTTTGTCCCCAATAAACACCTCATTCTCTGCTTCTTTGTCAGTTTTCTCCATTTCCCCTTTTCCTTCCTCAGTAACCTCATCAAAGCCCATGTGGGTTTCCTCCATATAATATTGAATAATGGTATTGATTGGATTAATTTTCTCATCTGGAATTTCCCGCTAAACATCTTTGGCAGAGTCACCTTCAATACCTTTTTCCACCTTCTAGATTTTTCTCATTCGCATCATTTGAAGCCTTGTCCTTCTTAGGATTCTCCATAGTGCTCATCTCACCTCTCTCTAGAGAATCATCCTTGGAATAAATAACAGCATTGTCATCTTCCAAAATCATACCTTCCACTTTGTCTAAAATGGATGACATTTAACCTCTTTTTTACCAGAATAACCCTTTATGGCCTTCTTCCTGGGGGACATATTACCCTTATTGTCTATGCTGGTATTCATAATATTCCTCTTCTGAGATCCCACACTCTTAGGTATCAGCTCTGGAACATAATCACATGCATAGTCTACAATGACAAAAATAAGACCCTCATAGAGCAGTGGGCTTGATTTAACTCTATGGTGTATGATGCTCTCATTGAGGGAGCTCATGAGAAAGTATGAGAAAGAAACCCTAGCTTCATGATGGAAGTGATTCACGATCACAAAGTGAAAGTTATAAACTCGAGTAAATCTACCATCTAGATTAAAGTATTTCATTATGACCCTAAGTACTTTTTCCCATATGAGCTTAATATTGGAGTTGTTGAATAGCATCAACCCTACAGCTCCCAAGAATCACCTGCATGCAAACACCTATCATAGAAAGAGAGAAGCAAAAGCTATGGAGGCCAGAAACAACAAATTTGTAAAAGAGGAAACATCCTCAATTGATTCAATAAAAATGGAATGGAATTACAAAATAATTTTAATAACTACAAAGTGATCAGTCCTAATAAAGGAGATCAAAACCCTAAGAAGGGTGGAGAAACCTAGGTTGCATGTCTAATTGATAAAAGAATTAATTATTGCATGCCTAAATTTTAGCTTAAGTAACTAGAGATAAAAAGGTGACTTAATAATTAAATCAATAATGATCTAATTAATAAGTGAAAAGGTGACTTAATAATTAAATCAATAATGATTTAATTAACAAGTAAAAACACTTTTTTCTCTAACACCCCCCCTTAAGATAAACTTAGGGAGAAACTAAAAACCTAGAAACAACTACTAAAAGTAGGAAATGGGTCCCGACGACAAGGCCTAATCATGTACCCAGGTACAAAAATATTTGTAAAGAGGAAAAAAGGAGAAAACCCAGTGGGAAAAACCCCTCTCCTAAAAGATATGAAGACTAGTGAAGGACTAAAGAAGCCTTCAAACTAGAGAATGTCCTAGAAGATAGGAACAAAGGAAGAACATGTAGAGAACCTCTGAAGCATGAAGCTACAAACGCTGTCAAAGAATAACTATTGGAACCTCCACTGTAATAGAACATGATTAGGTAGAGAATAATGTAAACAAAGCCTAAAGAGTTGATCAGTCAAAGATAGAAGGATGCCTCCAAAACATGAATGAAAGAGTGTCCTTGTGGTAAATGACCCATCTCACCAAAATGCATAGGTACCTAGCCACTACATCTGCCTAGTACATAGGAACAAATAATAAATACATATATCACTCCATCAAACCAAGGAAGCATTAGAACCAATAGGAGATACCCCCCCCCCCATAATGTTGAGCAAGGAGAGGCATGATAGGTACACTGAATCAGACTGCCATGAATAACTGCATGATGAAGAACGTACAAACACATATAAAGGATGGTGTCATGGAAGGATCACTCTCTTAACACACATCATGAGGATAATTTCATAGAAGGAACACTCACTTGACAAAGGTAGACGGAAAACAAACCAAACATGAAACCCCCCATGGCACTTTATAATATAGTGCGAGTACAATCAAGCACAAAATGTGCAGGATCTCAAGCATGCATCAGATGGCACTTTATTTTAGTGCATTTGAAAAAAAAGAAATATGATAAAAGTAGATGCATACAATATCCAACAATGATAAAAAGTTGTAGAAACATGAAGAACATCTAAAAATAAGTCATCCCATGCATGTAAAATGACCCCAGGACCTGAAACATCCAAGATATCCACCAAATTGAAAAAATGCAAAAAATTGAATAAAAAATACATGTAGGATAATCTGAGTGTGAAACCCATGACATAAGATAGAGCACTGAACCATATTTCCAACACCATGCGAAATTCAAAAATGGAGTCCAAATGAGCAAGATATGGCTCCTAGAGTGTAAAAAGAACCCTAACTTTAATTGACAAAAAACTTGCAAGACAAAAAAATAAAAAATTCTAAACTCCAAATTTGAATAGAGCTCAGAAAGAGCTTTCTGACGATATAATATAGGTCAAAATCTGATATTATATGCGCAAGATATGAGAAAAAAACCATAAGGTGCTCATTGTGAAAAAAAGGGCAAGTTGTAAGATGGGTTGGTGGCCATCACATTTAACCAAAATCTCATACCTACAACTACTGACATCAGTGGCATGGAAATTGAGGCAACATCAAAACCGGGGTGGATATTTTCCTTCAAAAGCATTCCAAGGGTCGTGCATGCAAAAAAAGGGCCCAAATTTCAACTTTGTCCAAATTGGACATGCCTTATATGAAAATGGGGGTTTTGGGACATTTCAGACGCAACTGTGATGTCATTTTGTTCCCATAGTGCTCCAAAAATTATCTCCACCCAAAATCCATGCAACTTTTCATAAAAAAACTCTCAAAAAACTAGATCTGAAGGGCAAGATCAAATAAACTCTCATGAAGAGAACAGGGGCATGAAAGGGCAGAGATCTAATACCATATTGGAGTTGATGAATAACATCAACCCTACAGATCCCTAGAATCACCTGCATTCAAACACCTATGACAAAAAGAGAGAAGCAAAATCTATAGAGGCCAAAAACAACAGATCTGTGAAAGAGGAAACATCCTCAATTGATTCAATAAAAATGGAAAGGAATTACAAAATAATTTAATAATTATAAAGTGATCAATCCTAATAAAGGAGATCAAAACCCTAAGAAGGGTGGAGAAACCTAGGTTTCATGTCTAATTAATAAAAAAAATTAATTATTGCATGTCTAAAGTTTAGCTTAAGTAACTAGAGATAAAAAGGTGACTTAATAATTAAATCAATAATGATTTAATTAATAAGCGAAAATACATTTTTTCTCTAACACTTAATGTTATTAATATTAACATAATCTACATTTCCTTTAACAAGAAGAGCCTTTTCTTCGTCTGTCTTGGGGAAATCCTTATAAGTCTTGTTCCTAATCTTTTTATCTTTGGCAAAGTTAATTCCCTCAAGAGGCAAACTCATAATTTCAGCAATGAGCTCTAAAGTGAGAGGGAAAGATTTACCCACTAAATTTACCTTGTCGTTCTCCCAACCCACAACAAACTCTTTGGTAATCTCTTTGTCGTTACCATGCAGATGTCTGAGATACTTAGTAACTCTGCCCTTCTTAAATTTTCTCCACACCTCCTTCTCTTGAATCCATTTGCATGCAGCAGGTTCCTCTCTCTTAAGGTCACCTCCCATCTCTTCTTCTTCCTTCATGTAACTATCCTCACCAGCGTAGTTACTCTACTTTCTCTCAGAATTTTTTGGCGCCGAATTTCTCAGACTAAACTTGCAAATGCCAAAATAAAAAAATTTCAGCTCCAACTTCATCTTGAACACCCACAAAGTGTGCGTGTGAAGGTTCCAAAGGGATGTGGAAGCTATGTTTTGTTTCCTTTGCATCTTCTTTTTGCGGACAAAAAGGGTTGAAAATGGTCAGAACAGTCATGGTGCCTTCACCGGTTTCATTTGTTCATAAATGCCTTAAGGCATATATCCCACATTGGCTGTACAGTGAAAAACTCAAATATTTTTATATCCCAACACTCAATAGTTAAGTGCCTAAAAGATGTGCCTTTTTGGAAGGCAGCCCAGTGGTTGGGAGGTGACATCGCGGCTAGTTGGCGAACAATGGACTATTTTTGTGGGCCCATACAAGTGATGTGTTAGAAGGTGATAGGTGGCAAGATCTCATTCACTCATATTTGTTAGAGGCCATAACAAAAAATGTGTGTGAGTGTGCCAAAAGTAGTTTTCACATAGTCACAAGGTTGGTAAGCGGTCATAAAGTTAACTAGTGAGTGCGTGACTGACAGTTGTCACGTACTCATTTTGGTTAAGATAGATAGCAAGAAATGTTGGTGAGTGCACGAATAACCGTTGGTGGTTAGTGTTGTGTACTTGTGTCAGCTAGTGGTGGTTAAAGAGATGAGTTGTGAGTGCATGAGATGTTTCCATGTGTACATTCTAGAAGGAGGATCAAACAGTGGTTGCAGACTAGCAGAGGTAAAGAGAATATTTGGCAAGGTGTTGCAAGTGCGTAAGGTGAAAACACGTGGAGGTGTCAATGAGACAGATGTGCGGTGGTCGTGAGATCACTAGGCAAAGAGGAATATTTGGCAAGAGGTCATGAGTGCACGAATAGCTGCCACATGTCCGAAATGGTTAAGCAGTAAAGGTAAAGGTATTGCATATCTCTTTTGATCATGTGGTGGGTATAAAGCCTTGAAGTAGAGATGCATACAGATTAGTCATTGAGGCATTGCGCTTGATGAACACGTGTCCCAGTGGGTCTGGGTGAAGTCAGGAATAGTAAAGTAAAGTTTAGACAAGTTCAAGAAGATCATGTGGTTGGAGAGAAGCCTTAAGGGTAAAGTGCTCGATATCTAGTGATCAAGGAAATGTGCCTATGTGCCATGTGTCCTTCCAGTTAGTGGGACTTGTAGTTTTTATGTTGAGGTTAAAGTAAAGTTTGGATGAGTTTGAAAAGATCTGACAGTGGGTGTAAATCCTTAATGCAAAGATGGTCATGAGATAATGTTTGAGGCATCGCGCTTGTGCAACACCTGGTGTGTTCAAAAAAAAAATGAAATGAAGAGCAAGGAAATTGTTTAATCTAAGAGTTAGGTTTAAGAAGTGTTACCATGAATTACACAAAACCAAGTGCATACATAAAAACAACAAAGCAAGGAGACAAGAGTTTTGAAGGGGGAAAAGCATAAAAAAACCCCCGTGATAATATTATGAATGGACAAAAAAAATGCCTAGGAAAGAGAGAGAGAGAGAGAGCTATGCTCTTACAAAGATATTCAAGAAGAAGAGAAAAAATTGTGTGAAGAGAGAAAGAGAGCCATCTCTTTAATAGAGATGTGAGGAAGGAGTTACATTGTAACTCCCATTTCTATGAATGCCACATATCATAAGTGTGTGAGACAAGTGTAGGATTCCTCATAAGAAGGAATATCTAAAAAGAGAAATTACAAGAGAAAATAACATTTAGGATACCTTGGTTTATCCTAGTAATGTGACAACCAAGGAAATATTAATTCTAACACCCCCCTTTAACCTTTACTTGGGGGTTTACAATCAAAGGGTTTTAAACCCAAATTTGTACAATGAATCTGGAATTTCTCTCTAGAAAGAGGCTTTGTCAAGATATCTGCAACTTGATCTTCTCCTTTGCAGAAAAAGAGGGACACTTGTCCATCTTGGATGTGTTCTCTGATGAAGTGATGATGGAGAGCATTGTGTTTTGATCTTGCATGATAAACTAGATTCTTTGCTAAGGCAATCGCGCTTTGATTATCACAGTATAAAGGTTTGGGGTCATGCTGAGGTAAGCCCAAATCTGCAAGTAATCTTTGGAGCCATAGTGCTTCTTTAGAGGCAGTAGTACAACCTTTATATTCAGCCTCGGTAGAACATAATGAAACTGATGGTTGCTTTTTTACTTTTTCAATAAATTGTACCTGAACCAAGGAAAAAATAGTAACCACTAGTGGATCTCCCATCATTGGGGTCACCTCCTAGATCTGAGTTAGTATAACCTTTAAGAGTGAAATCAGCATTAGCATCATAAAAAAAACCATAATCTGGAGTACCTTTAATGTACCTTAGGATTCTTTTAGCAACTTTTAAGTGGGATTGTTGAGGTTTAGACATGTATCTAGAAACTAAGCTTACACTATAAGAGATATCATGTCTAGTAAGGGTGAGGTAAATTAAACTTCCTACTAGTTGTCTATAAAGAGTAGCATCAACATAAGGAGTGTTAGTATCATTTTCCAATTTAGTGCCTAAATCACAAGGAATATAAACATCATTAGCAGAAGTCATGTCAAATCTTTGTAAGAGATCTTGAACATACTTAGATTGAGAAACAAATATACCTTTAGAATTTTGCCAAATTTGCATACCTAAGAAGTAGTGCAAGATGCCTAAAT
>MU224972.1:4922465-4953700 GCA_018584345.1 Thuja plicata | reverse complement strand
GTTCAAAAGTTATGGCTTCCAGAAGTTGGGCTACCTAATCTCATGTTTTGTAAATATTTAAAGCCGACCCTTTTGTAATAAAAGTAAAAAATAATTAAATGCTAAGGGTAGTCAGCCTTAATGGCTAGATTTCTGGAACCTTCTCAGGCGGTAGAAAATTGCCTATTTAAGGAAGGCCCGTGGTGTTTTCTAGGGTAGTTCTGGGTGGTTATTTGAGGCTTTGTCCTACAGATTATTGTAAGAGATGCCCATGTGGCTTTTGATATTGTAATTTTGAAGTTTGTAACTCCACATTTGTGGAGCCAATAAGAATCTAATTTTCTGTTCTTACAAATTTATGTTGTTTCTCTTTGTTTCTATCATGTACTTGTGGTATTAAGGGGAGTCCCATTCATCAAAAACACTGCTAGAAGAGGCGTGGACTTAAATTAATAACGGTGGCAGGAGGAAAGAGGGTATTGGAGGACATGGTAGGCTAAAGAAAGGATGAGGAGAGCACAATAAAGAAGGAAAAAATAGACAAGAAATACCAACCAAGGATTAACACAAAAAAAAAAAAAAAAATCTAAAAGAATAGATAACGATCTGATCCTAAAAGAATTAAAAAATGCATAGAGAAAAAGGTTGCAGAACAGAAGAAAAATAAAATAACTAAACCTCTGGTTCGCAAAGACAAAAGGAGCCAAAGGTGGCCACGGCCAAGCCTAAGTCTGCGGCCAAGACCAAGGTTGCAGCCAAGCCCAAATCTGCAGCCAAGTCCAAGGTCGTTGCCAAGCCAAAGGCTGCTGCAAAGCTGGCCGCTAAGAAGGCTCCTGCTGCTGCAAAACGTGTTGCCAAGCTTGTTGCTGCCAAGCCAAAGCCTGTTGCAAAGAAGCCTGCCGCTACAAAATTGTCTGAGCAGATGGAAAAGCCTCCAAAACAACACAAGAAGCTTGCTATCACACAGCAAGGAAAAATGACTACGGCAAAGGTGAACCAAGAAGCAGCAGAAGAAGCTTAAACAAAATGGAACCAGATATAAAAGCTAAGCTAGAAGCTAAGCTAATAGTGTTAATCAAATCTAAAGTATCAATAATATGCAACCAATGACTAGAAGGTGAAGCAAAACTATCAAAACAAAATAATTTGAATGCAATGAAACGAGAACTGCTTGAATATATAAACTGATAAAGAAAAAAATGGCCCAAAAGCAAGGGACTAAAATTAGAAAGAGTTGTAGAATAAAGCAAACGTGAAGAGAATCCCTGCAAGGAAACAGAGTTAGCAATAAAAAATGCATGCAAGGAGACAGAAATCATACAAGGAAAAGGTAACCGCAGAAAGAGTAACCAAGAACCGATATATAGAAGCTAAATAAATGAGATCGTGCTAAATTTAGAAACTATATTAGTAACGCATGAACCGATAATTATGAACTATTTAAATGAAACAAAAAAAAAAAAAATATGCAAAGAGAAACAAAATATAATAAAGAAAAAATAATTTTAAATTTTAAACAATGATTTATATGAGTTTTTTTTATAAATTTATAATGAGAATTCTTATTTTTAAGAAAATTTAGTAAAATGTATATATCTTTGAAAGGTGCATAAAAAATATTTTAAATTTTAGGGTAAGGAATATTACTAAAAAAAAATTCAACACGAAAATACGTCTCCGAATTTGGAGTGCACCAAGATATGGTAGTTTCTTTACCTACACACTCAAGAGATGATTAAACCAACCTGCTTTGATACCATGTTCAAAAAAATAATGAAATGAAGAGCAAGGAAATTGTTTAATATAAGAGTTAGGATTAAGAAGTGTTACCATGAATTACGCAAACCAAGTGCATACACCAAAACAACAAAGCAAGGAGACAAGATTTTTGAAGGGGGAAAAGCGTAAAAAAAACCCCGTGATAATATTATGAATGGGCAAAAAAAATGCCTAGGAAAGAGAGAGACAAAGAGAGCTATGCTCTTACAAAGATATTCAAGAAGAAGAGAAAAAATTGTGTGAAGAGAGAAAGAGAGCCATCTCTTTAATAGAGATGTGAGAAAGGAGTTACATTGTAACTCCCATTTCTATGAATGTCACATATCATAAGTGTGTGAGATAAGTGTAGGATTCCTCATAAGGAGGAATATCTAAAAAGAGAAATTATAAGAGAAAATAAAATTTAGGATACCTTGGTTTATCCTAGTAATGTGACAACCAAGGAAAGATTAATTCTAACATGGTGGAATTGGATCCTGAGCCTGGGTAACTTAAAATGATCAGCATATATGTTTTTGAAGTTTAAGAGGATTTTTATCTCGCCCGTCTAAATCATTTTTCGTGCCACCTATAGCCGTTATAACAGAAATTTAAATATTTGAATATGTTTTCAGAGGGTTTCCATGCCATTTGGCTAACTTTTTGTCTCAGAGCCATAAATGTTGCAATTTGATCTTGTGGATTAACTCTGCACAGTTTTTGAAGACCAGAAGGATTAAAATATGATATGCCAAGATGCATTTATGTCCGGACTTGACAGATGAAAGTTTTTATATCAGATGGATAAGTGCATACAGGTTGTCTGCTCTTTTCTACATTTATGTTGAGCTATTCTTCATGTTAAGGCTTGAGAATTGACCTCAGGGTACTGTTCTCACATCCATGAATTAGAGCATTTGATTGAAAATCAAATTTTCACAGATTGAAGAGAGATAGGGTTTCAACTTGATAATAGAATTAAATGTTTGCATTAATTGGTTGTAAATCCTAACCCTAAATGGTCAAAAGCTTGTAGCATTCCTGTTACTATAAAGGAATATTCAAGACCATTTAGTAAGGGCTAGAAAATTGGAAGAGTAGAAAGCATTAGGCTTATACTTGTTTCTAGTCTAGGATATAGCAAATGTATTAAAGATTGTGCTAAGATAGAATTGAAAGTTTATGATCTTTTGCATATTTTCCTATTTTCTATTTCATTGTCATATTGCAGAAACAAGATTTAATCATACTTAATATAAGTTTTCTCAGATTTTAAGTCTCTCCTTTGTGTTATCTCTATGAGTTGTAATTTTTTTGGCTTACTGTATGAGTTTTACTTATGCAAATGTGTATTCCACAAGTCTTTGTTCTTAGATAAAATTAAAATGCTTTGGATATTATATTGATTCTATCTGGATATCTACTTAAGGACCTTGTAGTGTGTGATTTAAGATATCTTTATATTTATGGCTTTGAATCTATACCAATAGGTGGTTTTAGTTTCAGTATTGTATTTAGGAGTTTACCCAATGGATAAGGCACTGATCTAAAGCAAGTATATTCTTTGGAGGTATATGTTAGACTGGTTTGGCTATATTTTATACCTAAAGCTTACATCAAAACCATTTCATTTCCCTTTATTTTTTACAGTTGTTGTTGTTATCCCACTATGGTAGTGAAGAGTCAATAAGTGGGTGGTTACCATTTAGTACTTACTTGTCATTAATCTATTTTAATCATCTAGAGTTACAATGAGTTGTGAAAGTTGAATATTTGTCTGGATTAGGTGCACTCACCTTGGTTTTGCAGAGCCAGAAGAGTAGAGGACAGTCTTGTCCTATAGTTGGTCCAGTTACCTTTCACAGCTCTCATACTTGGAATTAACCATTCCTAATATTAGTCTCAGGTTATATTGGTTTCTTTTATAGGATAACAATTTTAAACACCAACAAGATGGTGACTTTGTTGGGTATACATAAATAAAAATATTTCTAAAACCTTTCAAGGAATCTCTGATATTCTACTATTTACATCATTTGACCCATCCGAGTCACCAACAAGATGGAAACTCTACTGGGGATAGTACAGTAATTTATCATAACTGACTAGTAAGTTGATCATTGGAAGCATAGAGTTACTTAATTTTGGTCCTTTGTCATTATTTTATCTTGAGAGTTCTCTATTTGAAAATATTCATATCAGTTAGTGTTGTGATCCCAACTAGTGTTGGGTGGTGACTCTGAGTATCTCTACAACAGTGTTGATATTAAAAATCATTTTGTCACGCACTTTCCAATATGAGTTATAGAGGTACCAGGTCTTACCAAAGAGACATTCTAAAGAAAGGTTTGGGGATGATATCCCAACTACATCTAAAGCTTATCAGCCAAGAGAGAGAAAATATGACAAAAGGCTCCCTCAAAATGAAAGACAAGAGGAAGATACTAGAGAGGAAAGACCAGTGCAACACAGCGAAGAAGGTAATGCATCTAAATATGAAGAGGCTATAGACTTGGGACTTGGTTCTTATGAAGATCATCTATCTCTTAGTGAAAGATAGGAGGAGGGATCTAAAACCACTCTCCCATTTTCAGAAGATCTTGATGAAGATGAAAGGAATGAAACCACTCTCCCATTTTCAGAAGATCTTGATGAAGATGAAAGGAAACTAAGTGTGCGGAAAAAATTTCCCTATGCTAAACTCCCGAGAAGAGGATCATGAAAATTCAAATTTAACCCTTATCAATTACAGAATGATAATACAATAACATGCATACATAGAAAAATGAGAATGACACAATGATTTACCCTAGGGAAAACCTTTCGGTAAAAAACCCTAGCACTCCAAAACCTGCACAATGTATTAATCAAAACTATTACTATTTACAATACACTTGCAATGCAAGTTCTTTCAGGAGATAATCAACACTTGAAGACAAATCCACCAACATAACAACATTCCAACAATACACTAATTTCACTCTGTGATTCACAACCCAAAAATGCTTATATCATGTGCTTCCCTTTTTAGGGAAACTTCCAAAGATAACCATATTAGGGTTTTACCATTCTCCAGACCCCACGCATTGTAGAAGAGTGTACAGTACTCAACATAATCAGTTGCCATATGTCTTACATGTCTTCACTTGTCATCGAATCTTTCAAAATTATCTCTTACAAATATTAATGACCATCATAGGAATCTGTCATAATCATTTCAGTCATGATTACCTTACACATTGTCCAAAGTGCTGACATTTGGAAAATAACCTCTATTCACCTAGACCAAGTTTGATCATCCTTTTCATCTTCCAAGTGGAGTGAAAACACAACATGTCCACTCAACTAAATGAGAGAACGGGTATCAAACTTAAATACATTATTTGCAAACAATTAAATACAAAACAAATAATATCAAATGTAAGGAAATATACAAGGTTGAGACACTTTATTCCTAACATTCTCCCACTCGTCGAACACCTTGTAAGAGCCAAAGGAAATAATAGGATTTAATTGCTATAGGCCAAGAGGCCCATAGACTCTAAACACCACTTGAACTTCTCTGTGCCCACAAGTTTTGTCAATGCATCCACAACATTCTTTACTGTATCTACCTTCTCCAAACTTACCTTTACATCCTCTACCATATCTCTCACAAAGTGAAAATGCACATCAATGTGCTTCATTCTGGCATGGAAAGTTGGATTCTTTGCAAGGAAAATAGCACTCTGACTGTCACAACAAATTGTAATATGTCCTACATCAACACCAACATCCAACCATAGACTCCTAAGCCAAATGGCTTCCTTACAGGCATGAGTAGCTTCCATGTACTCTTCTTTTGTCATGGACAAAGAAACCACAAGTTGTCGCTTACTCATCCAACTGATGGCACCACCAAACATAGTGAAAACATAGGCACTGGTGGATCTCCTGCTATCAATGTCACCTGCCCAATCTGAATCCACAAACCCACAAATACAAACTAAATGCGGAGCTCTAGAAAATTTTCCATGATAGCATATTGAATACTCTGATGTACCCTTCAAATATCTAAACACTCTCTTAACTGCATCATAATGTACCCGTCTAGGTTTAGCCATAAACTAACTCCGGACTCCCATTGCTTGGGCAATGTCTGGTCTAGTACAGACCATAGCATACATAAGGCTGCCAACTGCACTCGCATAAGGTACTTTTCTCATGTCCTCCACCTCACTAGGAGATTTTGGACAATCATCCACAGATAACGTTGTTCCCATAGAAATAGGAACACATAATGGTCTGCAATCTACCATGCAAAACCTATCCAACACAAACTTCACATACTTACTTTGACTTAACCAAAGTTTTATGTTAGCTCTATCTCTTCTAATTTCCATACCAAATAATACCTGGCTGCCCCTAGATCTTTCATCTCAAACTTTGCTGACAACTGAGACTTCAAATCAGAAATCATACCCATACTCTTCCCAATCAACAACATATCATTCACATATAATGCAATAATAAGAAAGTGATCATTGTCAACTTTGAAATAAACACAATGATCTAATTCTGATCTTAGAAAACCAATTGACAACACAAAGGCATCAAATTTAAGGTACCACATCCTAGGAGATTGTTTCAAACCATACAAAGACTTCTTTAATCTACAAACCAAAGACTCTTTACCTTTCTGAATATAGTGCTCAGGTTGTGACATATAGATCTCTTCCTCCAAATCACCATGAAGGAAAGTTGTCTTCACATCCATCTTTTCTACCTCTAAATCATATGATGTTGCTAGAGATAACAAAAATCTAATGGATGTAAGCTTTGCAACAAGAGAGAATATTTCACCATAATCAATTCCCTCCACCTGTGAATACCCCTTTGCAACCAATCTGGGCTTGTACCTCTCAACACTGTCATCTGTACAGAATTTCTTCTAAAACACCCATTTGCTTCCAACAGGTTTTCATCCTTCAGGCAAAGGTACTAGGTCCCAAGTTTTGTTCTTCTCTAATGAAGCCATCTCATCATCCATGGCCTCAACCCAGGAGCTTGCATCTTCCATACACATAGCCTCTTTCACAAATCTAGGCTTATCAGTGTTTGTAATCAAGGCATAAGCACAACTAGAATCTAACATAGAAAATCCAAACCTCTCTGGCTGCTTTCTTTCTCTCGTGGATCTCCTCAAGGGCTGAGGTTGAGCTTGTTCTACATCTTCTTCTAAATTTTTAGAGCTTCTAGAGCTCTTGTCATCATCAGATCCATCAATGTCTCTTTGTTCAATCTTCTCACGGGTAGGAGGCAATTGAACATCTTTTTTCATTTCTTTTTCATCTGGCTGTAGCACAATAGGAGAAGGTGTTAGCTCTCTAAAAATAACATTTCTGCTAAACAACACCTTACCAATCACAAGATCCCAAAGCTTGTATCCTTTCACACCAACACTGTAGCTGATGAAGATACATTTTACAACCTTGTTTTCCAACTTAGATCTTCTCTCCTTAGGCACATGTGCATAAGCTTCACAACCAAAAACACAAAGATGTTTAATTGAAGGATTCTAACTAGACCACACCTCCATGGGTATCTTACCAACAAGAGATGATGTAGGAGATCTATTAACCAGATAGCAAGCAGTGGCCATAGATTTAGCCCAAAACCTTTGTTCGAGGCCACCTCCACTAAGCATACTCCTAGCCTTCTCCATCAGTGTCCTATTCATTCTTTCTGCAACTCCATTTTGCTGTGGGGTATAAGGATTTGTCTTATGCCTCTTGATCCCTCGTTCTTTATAGAACTATTCAAACTCTACCAAACAAAACTCACCACCATTGTCAATTCTCACATACTTAATTCTTTTACCAGTCTGATTCTCTACAAGAGCTTTAAATTCCTTGAACCGATTGAAAACTTGTGTCTTTCTTTTAAGGAAGTAAATCCATGTCCTTCTACTATAATCATCTATAAAAGATACAAAATATATAGATTTGGAGAGTGAAGGAACTTTAACAGGACCAAACACATCCAAATGGATAAGATAAAAAATACTAGAAGACTTGTGATAACTAGAGTAAAAATGAACACGATTTTTCTTACCATAAACATCGTGTTCATAGAAGTCAAACTCGAGATTACAATCATTTATCCCCTTAATGAGGTTTTTATTTTTTAGGGTTCTGAGACCCTTCTCACCAATGTGGTGAAATCTCATATGCCACAACATTGTCTTTTTTGTAGGAAGTTTGCCTTCCAAAGTGTTAGCACCCTTAGGTACACTTGTTGCACTACCATCGAAACCCATTACCACTAACTTCTTAACTGCTAGTTTAGATGGTGGAGATGAAGTGACTACTGCTCTCTTCCTTGAGACAGAAGAACTATTACACTGTGAAGTGCAAGAATCCAGATGAAATAGGGTACCTCTCCTAGTACCTTTTGCGAGCACCATATCTCCTCTAATCATCTTGCATCCATCTTTCAAAAAACAACTTGCACACCTGCATCATTCAGCATACCTACAGATAATAGGTTTCATGCCAAACCAGGGATATGCATTACTCCATTGATCCTATTTACTCATCCATTAGGGAATCTGATAGTGACTCTTCCTCATCCAACTATCTCTAGGTGAGAATCATCACCCAGGTACACCTTTCCACCATCAAACTCCTTGTACTTTGAGAACCAACTTCGATGAGAGGTCATGTGAAAAGAATCACCTAATTCAATCAGCCACACATCATCAGATGCATGGGTGGCCAAGGCTGTGACAAAAGCATCACTATCTTCTTGAGATTTTTTAGAATCTAAATCTTGGCTTTTCTTCTTCTTCTTTGGCTCTTTGCAGTCCTTACGAAAGTGCACAGACTTACCATAGTTCCAACATGTTGCCTTAGACTTTCCAAGAGTCTTAGATTTCCCATGGGATTTGGATCTACCCTTTTCAGACTTCTTGTCATTTTTCTTTCCTCTATCTTTGGATCTACCATGAACAGCAAGGGCTTCCTTGATTGAATCAAAGATCTTTCTTTGCATCTCCTTAGATAATAGCGAAGACACCACATCATCCATTTGGATAGTGACAATAGTACTCCCAACGGCCATCAAAAGATGGTCCCATGAATCCAGCAAGGAACATAGCAGGGTCATACATTGATCCTCCTCCAACTTGACATCGGTTGATGTCAACTATGCAATCAGCATGTTAAATATGTTCAGGTGATCTACAATGGATCCTCTTATTAGTAATAACTGAGAGGGGGGTGAATCAGTGGCCTTAAAAACTTATCCTTATTCTAACCACCAATCAAATACACCTTAGATTATTATGTCCCTACAAGATGCATGCCATGAGATACTTATAATGATTATTTGTCTATTGGTTTACCTTGCTTGTCCTTATTCTCCTTGATTACCAATAGGCAGTATAACTATTTACCGAAATATAGTAAATATGCAAAGTATACTGATAGATCCAGTGTTAACTATGTCAGATACAAAATAATAAAGAAATGAATCATACACACATAACACATGAATTTTTAACGTAGAAACCCTGTTAAGAGAAAAAAACACTAGGACCTGTATGTATCTGAATGTTGACCTCTAAATCAGCAACAAGACAACATAGTCATTGCTCAATTGTTGAATCGCGTAGATGAACATGAATTGCTCATTCCACAATATCGATCAAATCAACCTGTTGCCTCCTATTTAGTTGGGGTGTTTAATTACTCTCAGAAAAAGAGCCAACAACCATAGACCATTGCTAAAATGGACGATTTGAAAGCTTTGAAAAATGAAATGAAATTTATTCTATATGAGAGATGCAATTGTAATCTAGGAATGAAGATGCAGATTTTAATCTAAGAAACTTGAAAGAGATAACAAAATTAAGCTACTTGATAAATAAAAAAACTAAATTGAGAGGAATAATGCCATTAAGCTAAATAAGATTACACTAAATTTGCAATAAAAGCTTAGAAATATGAGAGAATTGAGACAATAATTCACTATAGTTTTGGTACTCTTAAATTTTTCTCCCTCAAATGAAGGAAAGAAGGTCCATAAAATAGAAAATCCTGAAGAGAGGATGAACACTTTCTTGGGAAGAAATGGCTGACTCTTCATCTTCATGGAGGAAGGTGAGATAAATATGAAGGAATTATTTAATTAAATAAATGAATTATTGCCACATGAGTGGCTTTTCACATTGTTTGAATTATTAAAATCAAGTGAGGATAATCCATTCAAATAACCAAATAATATTTTATTCCCTTGATGTGTATTAGCTAAAGGGGTGAGATTAATTTAATTTAAAAGAACTTCGGACTTTAGAATTAAATTAATTAATCATAGGGATTTTTAGCTAATAAATCTTGAAAATTTATGAATTAAATATAGTGTAAGTGTTAATCTCTAAGTTCTGTTGATGATTAGTGACCAACACTTAGTCATTCGCTTAGGCAATTTTAGTTGGCTATCACTGTGGCCTAGCTAAAACTACACAAGGCCGAGCAACATTGTCGAGCAGTATTTAGTTTGCCTAGTTACATTGTCGAGCCGAGTTGTATCATGCCGAGCCGAGTAGGATACAAAGATGTTAAGTTCCGAGTGACAGAGAAGTCAAGTGCCGAGAAGAAAAATTTTTGTATACATGTCTGGAATGATTCAAACTTTGAGGATAAGTGATCAGGTCGACTTTTATAAGCTTTTTGGGCTGACTTATGTATGCATTTAATATTTTTCTACAGAGTTAGTTATGCATTTAATTGTTTTATCCTATGCATGATCGATTGTAAACATTAATTGTAATACCATCAAGGCATGGGTATTAGATCTTGATCATTGATCTAGATCTCTCTATCAGACTTGAACAGATATATTAGATAGCTTCTAAACCATATTTTGTGTGTGTAAGAAGAGAGAAGACGAAGTGTGTGGTGACTGCATTTTGAAGTGAAATGCACAGAGGGTTATTTTGATTAAGAAGTAGAGATCAAGTAGAGAGACAACACAGTGAACAACAGAGTAAATTTATATCAGATTGTGAGATCATAGAAGGTACTGGAAAGAGGAGATCCATCATCAGCATCAGAGTGCATAACAAAGGATCAATACTTGATACATTCTAATCATTGTATCAGGTGAAAATCTCTTAACAGAGTGGTTCTAGCAGACCTTTCTAAATCTCCTAATAGAGTGCTTACTTTATTGTAAGTTGAAATCCTTTCATGGGGTAGATTGTAATGATCTTTAGCTCTTAACCAGGTAGACCTTTAACATGGTAGATTGCATTTTCTAATCAATTTTTGTAGCCTTAACAGGCACACTTTATTACTATAGTAGTGGAGAATTTTGTGGGTGTCATCCCCACCCCAATTTTACCTATTTGGGTTTCTGGGTTACCAAGTTCTTATGTTATGAGTTATTTATTTCATTGTGTGGATGCTATCTAATATTAAATTAGATTCATATATGTATGAATGTGGATCAGTCTATTTTAAGTGTTTAATTTTGAAGATCTGATTCACCCCCCCCCCCCCACCTCTCAGTATCTTGCTTTCCCATTATTGTATTTCCAATAATTGNGTCTATTTTAAGTGTTTAATTTTGAAGATCTGATTCCCCCCCCCCCCCCCACCTCTCAGTATCTTGCTTTCCCATTATTGTATTTCCAATAATTGGTATCAGAGATTAGTTCTCTAAAAAGGTCATAATCATCTTGAGAATATAGATCTTGAGATGGAGATCTACAAGATGGGTAAAGTCATTGAGAATCAAAAGATTGATATCAGCTAGCACTACAATAGCTTGAGACAGCAAGATAGGAATTAAAGAAGTCCTTGACTACAAGGAAAGATTTGGCCAAACTAATGAATGACACTCATTATCAAGAAGAGGACACCACAAATCTATTTCAAAATGGAGTTTCTACTAAGAGTGATGCAAAAATAGAAGATCTACTGGAAAAGAACAGTGCACTATGTGAAGTCAGAAACTTGAAAAAAGGAACAAGAAGCCCAATCAATAAGAATGTGTGAAGTTGTTGAACAGAAAAAGAAAACCGAAGATGACAAGGTTATGGTAGAAGAAGACAAAAGAATGATGACTATCAGACTTGATGAAAGAACACATGATGTACAAACAATGACAGTCAATCAAGTTGACATGGAAAATCAAATACTACTTGTGAATCAGGAGATCAGTAGGAAAGACTTGGAGATTGTAAATCTTAGATCTGAGAATAGTTAGTTGAAAGATGAATTGAGATCTGAGAAAGAACTTAATAAAAGAGTGAATGATCCCAGTGCAGCTATGAGCTACTTTGAACAAATGGTGGAAGCATCAAGAAGACCTAAAGATTCTTCTGGATTAGGTCACACTGAACAACATACAACCACTGAAGATGGAGAATCATTTAAGACAAGTGAAAGAAGGTATGCAAAGCCAAGAAACAACAAACCTATTTTCCACCATTGTGGGAAACCAGGTCATACAACAAACATTTGCCGAAGTAAGAATGGTAATTCCAATCCTAAAACTAACTTTAATGGTTATTTCTTTAACTGTAATAAGTTTGGACATCAAGCACGTGAATGTAAGACAAAGGCAAGCAAAACACCTAGACTCAATGGTAATCACTATAACTATCACAAATATGGTCATAGAGCACAAGATTGCAGATCTAAAGGTAAACAACAGTGGACATCAAAGGCACAAGAGAAATCACCAAGAAAAGGCAATACTTACAAGTGGGATTACAACACATGGCATAGTTGTCATTACTTTGGTAAGTATGGACATGTTCCAGAAAACTACATAAGGACACATTTCAGAGGAAAGTCTAAAATTTGGATGAATGGAAGCCTAGTTTTTCACAGTTGTCTAAAAATTGGTCATACAAGGAAAGATTGTAAGACTAGGGTACCTGCTCCTACTGTTGAGAAAATTAGAGTACAAATGAACAAGACATGGGTTAAGAAGTTCTAACCATGCAGCAATGAAGCTAGTGAAGCTGAGGTCACCCAATCCAATGGATCAGGTGATCACATCATCTCTAACTAAGTAAAAGAGGTATGTAAGGAACTGCATTTAAAATTCTTATCTTGCATCAATTCCTAACATGAAATGTACCAAAGTCCATATTTGCATATGTTAAGATGCACCATGACATATTTTGAAGACAAATGCTAAGATGAGCCAATTGCACTATAGGTGTCGAGCACCAATCATGGACACTAAGGCTGATTTCTTTAGTGAGTGTTGAGTTTTGTTGGCTGAGTAAGTTTTGTGATGGCCAAGTTTAGTAAGCTGAGTAGGATGCAAGTTATGTTAGAAAGTCAAGGACAGCTGACTTGCACTAACTCAATGGGCAGAACATTCACTTCTTACCTACCTTGACCTTTCAAAGTCTATAAAGGATGAATAGTTGATACTTCATTTTTACCTTATGATTTTTACTGTTTACGGAGCGATTGAAGCAATTTGCAGAATTGATCTTAACGAATTTAGCATCGAATATTTTTCAGTGTGTTGTTAGCAATCCTAAGGTGAACAGTGTGAAGCATTACTTGCTGAGGTACTCTGTTCTTCATCTTTTGAACCCTAATTTCAAGATTATGGCTGCAAGTTCTTCCACACCAGCCAAGAGTATAGAGGGAGAACAAGAGCAAATTCAGTTAGTACAGAGTGATGAATGTGCACCTCTCAACTTTCAAGCCATTCCTAAAAGTGCAATTCAGAGTGATTTAATAGGATCCCTCTCATCCATTCCACCCAAGGTACTTATGATCCATGATGTTCGATTATGTTACATGGTTAATATTGGTGAAGTAGGTGATAGTGAATTAAGGAAATCCTACAGCAAATTGTGTGTCGATGGAGTTCTGAAGGGATAATTCAAACATTTATCTGAAAAAAGGTTAACTCATGCCTAGATTAAGGTTATTCTTAGCCAAGTTTATGATATGTTTATGTGGTTGGATAATGGACCAGTCCAGATTACTAAAATCATTATTCATCGAGTGACTAGATATCCTGTGATTAACGGGAAATGGACAATGAGAGATAACAGCACAGAAGAAATTACACTAAACACTGGAGCCATATGGAACAATAGAGGTATGAATATCTCTACAATTAAAGACCTAGAACTTGATTTTGGAGTAAGAGTGATAGCACATAAGTTCTATCAGTCGAGTAGATTGGATAGTGTTCCTTGTACAGTCATTGACCAGGCATGGAAAATTGTTAAGAAGAATCATACATATGATCTTGTCGAGCTACAGCAAACACAATTAGCTGAGAACCAAGCATCAATCAGAAAGGATAAAAGCTCATCATGTAATTTTGGTTCCTTACTAGTTTGTATATTTTTCTACATTCAGGATACATTTCCTACATTGGGAAATATTGTTTGGAAAAAGGATAGACCCATTACAGTTTAGATTAGTGAATGTATTGAGAAACTAGGAAGTAATTTCAATAGCATTATGGGGACTATTTTGTATAATTCAATAATAAAATGAGATTAAGAACTAGGATTCCTAGATCACTAGTGGAGAAGCACTATGAAGAAATTTGTTTTCTAGTTGATATGGATAACACATATATCTAGGCTGTGACACCCAGGGTAACATTCTTAGAACCATTTCCATATGAAATTAACATTGATGAAGCATCAACTTCCATCATTGCACTCCTAGCTGAGGCAATTGATACCACAGCAGAAAGGTTTGGAAATTTTGATGAAGCCAAAGCTAAAATTTCTAGAAGCTTGAATGAGGGAACTATGGAGAGGAAAAGAAAGATTGTGAAAAATCTGAAGAAAATGGTTTGTTTAGGTAGTGATGAAGAACCTGAGGATGCACCTTTAGGCCTGACCATAGGACAAGGTGAGGATATATCTATAGAAGAGGAAGTGAGTGCATCTGAGGAGATCACTAAGAAAGCTAAGGGTAAAAGACCATCAATTGTCATAGTAACCAAGCCGAGCAAAGCTAAACTTAAGGTTACACCTCCTGCAGCTAATCATTTGAGGACTAGAGCATCTACTATTACTTCTCCAGTAGAAGTACAAACAAAATTGTATGGAAAGAGGAAAGTTGCAGAAAGCAGTTCTGGAAAGGAAGCTAAAATTGCTCCTAAGGCTGAGCTGAGTAAGCCAGCAAAGAGACCAAGGAGGAAACTAGACTTGGGGACAGATAGTGATGATGAAAAGACTGAAATTGATGAACCCAGCAACATACCTAAAGCACAATTCAAGAAACCATCTAGTATTGATGAGGTATGTGACACTTTGAGGAATTCAGCAGGGTTAGCAACTTTCAAGTTCATTAAGTATGAGAAATTGAATAATGTGGATAGGCACAAAGTTCAAGAAGAACTCTTGGATATGATGAGTACTTTCAAGTTAACTCCTATAGACATAGGAAACCATGTGCTAAATGAACTATATGATTTTCTATCAAGAAAATGGGAATTTTCACTTACCACAGAGAGACAGATTAGGGAAGGAACTCTAGCCAAGGTAATACCTAAGTTAACTTCAAAACAAAGAGCCAAATTCATTGAGGAAGACAAGAATAGGTTTGTTCCTAAGCTCAGAGGTTATTTTGTTTTGAAAAATTATATTGAAGGTATAGTACAGTAGAGCATAAGGATTTGAAAGGAAATCTTTGGAATGGCCATTCCAAAAGATAAGAAATTTGGTGAGGGAACATCCGAGAAAAAGACAAAAGAAGTTGAAGTGGAGACTACCCCTGAGCCAAAGATGACTCAAGGCTAGATTGCTATAGAATAGGACAAGACCAAAGATGCATTAGACTCAACAAATTCTATTGATCTAACTGCATACAGTCTGATGGATTTCATAGTTGATGATCCAAGCAATTTGAATGTCGAGGAACAAGATATGCCGAGTGGTACATACACTGATTCCCCTATTAAGGCAACTAATACTGAAGAAGGAAAGACCACAACATCTGATATGATAATTGAAGTTGTCAATGATCAGAAAGGTGAAGAGAAATAGCAAACAAATTCACAAGAGGTAACTTCACAGAATCCACCTATTTTAGAGGTTGTGAAAATAGTTTTAAATAGTGGAGTAGTGATAAAGGATTCTGTTGATAAGCCTAAAGAAGAAGAGGCAGTGCAAGTGTTGGTTGATCTACCACACTCTGAATCATCCACTCCCACAGGTCCTAAAATTGGTGGTATGCCCAATCCATAGGCAATATTGACAGAATTAAAAGAGGCAATGGAAATTGACATTGTCACAGGAAAAGGTATTATGCATCAGAGCATAAGTTCACCAGAGTTGAAGAAAAAGAAAGTTCTAAAGAAGAAGTCTCAAATTCTAGATGTAACATTAGATGAGGTCATTATGATTCCATAATGGGATCCCAATGAATTATCTTTTGAACAAATAGGGACTCTTCAAGAATTGCTTAAGAGGAAGAAGAGACAGGAAGAGATGAAGATAAAACAAAAGCAAAAGTAGGTGTTGCATGACATCAAGGATATATTTGCAAACGCTTTTGACTTAGAGGATGAAATACCTCAAGCTCCAATTATTGATCAATTATTTAACATTGTACAGAAGGTAATTGATGATGACATAGACAGCAATGAAAAACTTCTACAATGGTCCAGGAGAAGATTTGAGAGCAAAGTTCTAGAGAAAATCTCAGAAGAGATTGCAAAAAAACAAGTTGAACTTTCTATTCTTGTAGAAACTTTAGAGAAAGTTACAGCCAATGTTTATTCTTTGTACAGGAAATTATGTGATGTTGAATTTTTCAAAAAGGATAATCTACAGCTTGTTGAGAAGCTACAGTTAGATTTGAGATCAATTGGCACTACTTTGGGTAAGGATACTACTTCTAAGTTCTTTACATCTTACTAAGTTGATCAATGCACAACGGAGAATTGTTAGATTAGGCTGAAAGCTAATCTCTCAAGAACACCTGCATGCATGACTATCACAAGAAGAAGCAAATACAAAAGACAGAAAAATAGCTATGGAGGCCAAAAAGCCAGAGACATCGTATGCAACAGAAAACAATATATTAACAATATGTTTCTATCAATTACAATGTGATGTGAAAAATCCGTAAAGAAAACTAAGAGGTGAATCCTTATAAAAGGAATCACGAAACCCTAAAAGGGAAAACCTAAGGTTAGCTTAAGAAACTAGAGTGAATAGGTGAGTTAGTAATTAGATCATAATGATTTAATTAATAACCCAATAGACTATTACTCTAACACCCCCCCTTAAGATAAGCTTAGGGAGAAGAAAAACCTAGGAAACTACTACAGAAAGCAGGAAAGATGGGTCCCGGCAACAAGGCTTGATCAGGTACCCAAATATAGAAAATAAACTAGATGAAGGAAACTAAGCCTTCAATCTAAGGAAAGTCCCAGAGAGAGGAACAAGAATGAGCAAGAAGCATCTCTGAAGCATGAAACTGTAAACTCTGTCAGAAGAGACTGTTGGAACCCCTACTAAAGTGCATGACCAGGTAGAGAAGACAATGTTTGAAGAGCTAATCAATCAAACCAGGAAGCAATAGAACCAAAAAGTGAACCCCCCCCCATAATGCTGAACATGGAGAGGTGACAGGAACACTAAAATGCAATGCCAGAAACATCTGCAGAAGAAGAACTAGGAACACCAACAGTGCAACAGAAGTACAAACACAGGATAAAGGGTGGTGTCACCGACACACAGCATGGGCTAATTTTATGGAAGGTACGCTCACTTGACAAAGGTGGATGCGCCTAAAATGGCATAATCATCATAACCCCCCATGGCACTTTATAACTGAGTGCGAGTACAAAAACACACAAGGTGTACAAGATCTCAGATATACAGAAGAAGGCACTTTATCTCAGTGCGTTTACAAAATAAAGATGCATTAGAAGAAGAATACAAGCTCAGAAGTTAGAAAGAAGAGTGAGCTAGAATATCAGAAGAGAGAAAACCTAGATTAGACTCTAGAAAAATACCTCTACAACTAAATAGTTCACTGAACCAGCTTTCCGACGATATCTGGTTTGCCAAAAACAGAGTCCGGATGAGCCAGATATGACTCCTGGAAGGAAAAAATAGACATCAGACTTCAATAGAAAAAAACATTGTCAAAATGGTAGAACCCAAAACCCTAACTACCATCATTGGAAAGTTCTTGAAAAGATCTTTCCGACGGTATATGGAAGTCAGAAAAAGACCCACAAATGCTCAAGATAGAGCGAAAATAGTCCTGAGGGGTCAAAAAGGCCTCAAAAGGCTAGAACTAAGCCCCTGGGGATAAAAAAAATTGGCCCCTGGGCGCATGGCACACGCAGGCGCTGAGCCGAAGCCCCTGGTCTGCCATATGACTGGTGGCTAGCAGTATAAGCCCGCAGGTTTAAATATAAAAATTGCCACTGGTGGCAGGCGTCGGCGAGCAGGGGAAGCGGTGGTGGGGGCCGCGAAGGGCGGCGGAGCCGAGCGGCGGGGGCTGCAGAGGGCGGCGGTTCTGGGAGGCGGTGCGGTCCACTGAGGTGGTGGGAGCCGGAGCGGGGGGCCGGCGGAGCGCGGCAGAGGCGGGCGCCGGGGGAGAAACACCGGCAGAGCCACTGCCAGAGCGGTGGCGCGATGGCGCTTTTCCAACATGCACTACACGCGCGAAAAAACCATGAAAAAATAGTTTTTTTTATTTTTTTTCTCGGTTTTCGTGCCCGTATGGCACTGGAAACCAATAAAATTTTGCCTCGGGGTCAAATTGTCCAAAATGGACAAGCTTTATATGGATTCTGGGGTTTTTGGGCGCTCTGAGCGCAATGGTAATGTCCGTTTGGGCCCAAAATGACCAAAAATAAAGGTTCCCCTAAATCCACACAAAAACCTTTTGAAAAAACAGAAAACCTCTGAAACCCTCACTTGCTTCAACAAAACCAGAACAGCGAGTAGCAGGAGAGCTCTGATACCATGTTAGATTAGGCTAAAAGATAATCTCTCAAGAACACCTGCATGTATGACTGTCACAAGAAGAAGAAAAATACAGAAGACAGAAGAATAGCTATGGAGGCCAAAAAGCCAGAAACATCATATGCAATAGAAAAAAATATATTAACAATATGTTTCTATCAATTACAATGTGATGTGAAAATTTCGTAAAGAAAACTAAGAGGTGAATCCTTATAAAAGGAATCACGAAACCCTAAAAGGGAAAACCTAAGGTTAGCTTAAGCAACTAGAGTGAATAGGTGAGTTAGTAATTAGATCATAATGATTTAATTAAAAACCCGATAGACTATTACTCTAACAAGAATACCCGAGATTATGGCTGAAGATGGTAAAATTAGGGCCAAATTGATAACTATTCAGACAAGCCTATTGCCTCACTTGTAGGTAATATAGAAGGAACTTTCAATTGTAAAGGAGTTATCACAAAGAAATGCAAATCTCTCAACTTCAGAAAGTTTAGTGAGTCTAGCTGCCGAGCTAGAAATAAAATTGGAAGTTATGAAGATTGCTCAGGAAAGTTGGGATACTACATTTGAATCCACCCTGCAACTTCACAAATAATTTTTTGATAAGTACAACTTAATCCCACCAGCAATCAGTGACAAAAACAAGGGGGAATTTGGTAAGGAAGTTGGAAAGGATACAGTATGATACATCAGTATAGAATAGGTACACTTGTATATATTTTTGAAGGCATGTAAACCTTTTGTATGAATTATACCGAGTATATTCCTAGGGGGAGACTTAGTACACTTAGGCAACATTTTGATGAAATGAACGGAAGTAATGATAAGTGTGTTTTTGCTACTAATATCAAAGGGAGAGATTGTTAATCTCTAAGTTCTGCTGATGATTAGTGACCAACACTTAGTCATTCACTTAGGAAGTTTTAGTTGGCTATCACTGTGGCCAAGCTAAAACTATGCAAGGCCGAGCAACATTGCCAAGCATTATTCAGTTTTCCTAGTTACATTGCCGAGATGAGTTGTATCATGCTAAGCCAAGTAGGATATAGAGATGTTAAGTGTCAAGCGATGGAGAAGTCAAGTGCCGAGTAGAATAGTTTTTGTATACATGTCTAGAATGATTCAAACTTTGAGGATAAGTGATCAGGCCAACTTGTATAAGCTTTTTGGGCTGACTTATGTATGCATTTAATATTTTTCTATGGAGTTAGTTATGCATTTAATTGTTTTATCCTATGCATGATCTATTGTAAACATTAATTGTAATACCATCAAGGTATGGGTATTAGATCTTGATCGTTGATCTAGATCTTGCTATCAGACTTGAATAGATATATTAGTTTACTTCTAAACCCTATTTTGTGTGTGTAAGAATAGAGAAGAAAAAGTGTGTGGTGACTACATTTTGAAGTGAAATGCACAAAGGGTTATTTTGATTAAGAAGCAGAGATCAAGTAGAGAGACAACACAGTGAATAGCAGAGTAAAGTTATATCAGATTGTGAGATCATAGAAGGTACTAGAAAGAGGAGATCTATCATTAGCATCAAAGTGCATAATGAAGGATCAATACTTGAGACATTCTAATCATTGTATCAGGTGAAAATCTCTTAATAGAGTGGTTCTAGCAAACCTTTCTAAATCTCCTAACAGAGTGCTTACTTTATTGTAAGTTGAAATCCTTTCACAAGGTAGATTGTAATGATCTTTAGCTCTTAACTGAGTAGAACTTTAACAAGGTATATTGCATTTTGTAATCAACTTTTTTAGCCTTAACTGGCACACTTTATTACTCTAGTAGTCGATAATTTTGTGGGTGTCATCCCCACCCTAGTTTTACCTATTTGGGTTTTTGGGTTACCAAGTTCTAGTGTTATGAGTTATTTATTTCATTGTGTGGATGCTATCTAATATTAAATAAGATTCATATATGTATGAATCTGGATCAGTTTGTTTTAAGTGTTTAATTTTGAAGATCTAAGTCACCCCCCCCTCTCAGTATCTTTCTTTCCCATTATTGTATTTCCAACAGTAAGATTTAAGCAAATTTAGGTTTTCTACATTTGAGACTAAGTCAATTAAAGACAATTAGGAAGGAGAATTTCCCTACTACAATAGGACTTCGATGATGAGAATTTGAAGAAATGCACCAAAATTGATTAGAATGGTAAGGTGCCATTTTTAGGTTATTACATTTTTCCCCTCTTTGAATTGACGTGTGAGCAGCATGTTGATTCAAAGAATAGTCTGATGTGACAGATGAAGATTTTGGGAGTCTAGGTTAGGTTTCCAAGACACTGATTAGATCAAGAAGGAGAACCATCTTTAGAATGAAGCATGATTCTCCAAAGTCTAAGTTAGATTGTGAAGACAACAGTCCAAATACCAATTGAGAGAAAATTGGAATCGGGGTTCAATTGCCCCAATGTCCATTTATAGTTGATGAAGATTTAGGACTATCTCTAGAATCAGGGTTAGATTGCCCCAATACGAAGGTTAGCCCTCCAAGATCGGGGTTAGGTTTCCCATTTAACTGTCGAAAAGAGATTTTGAGAGACATCTTCAGAATGAAGCATGACTTTCAAGAATTAGGGTTAGATTGCCCCAATACCCAATGGGATTTCAAGAATCATCTCCAGAATGAAGCTTGATCCTTGAGGATTCGAGTTAGATTTCTTAGATACTTAGAAAGATAGATGACAAGATGTGAGGCATCAAGATGCCCCTAGAGATTCAAGATGATGGAATAATAACCTCCTCCAGCTCCTCTGGGTGTGAGTGGCTAGATGAGACATTTGATACATATTGTACAACCATTTTGATATACTGTGCTTGAGTAGCACCATTGTACACTTGATTGATTGATATATATGAGCTCAATTTTGGAATCATTGTACTTGTTTATATATTTCTTTAAACTTGCATGTCTTGTGAGATGTTTCCTATATGATTAGATGTATGGATTAGAAATGTATGCCATGGATGAATATGCAAATCTTTATGCACATGTTTTATTGATGTATGAATGAATGTAATGCAATGATATATGTTAGATGGATAAATGCTATGTATGATTTGATTTATGCTTATAATGGATGCACATGTTTATGGATATATAAATCTAAATGAATGTATGGAAATGCACTTTTATGGAAATGAATGTAATGCAATGAATGCAATGGTACTAATCATCTCATGTGGGATATCATAATATACGATAGGTACTAACCAAAAGAATATGAATGAATATCGAGAGCAAGGACTAGACACTTATACAGTCAAGAGGAATCTAGGAAAAAATATGAGAACCTTCGAAGAATGAGAAGACAAAGAAGAGAGCACCAAAACTATCACTATGCAAGCTTAAAATGCGAATGCAATCCTAAGCTAAATGCAACCCTAAGACTTGGTTGTTAGACTCATCGCATAACTATCATCATCGAGTTCTTTAGGCATCATCTAGTCGCAAGATGTCATACAACCCTCACTAGGCTTGCAACCATGAGAATATGAATATGACATTAGTCTTTATATTTTTCATAATGAGATTTAAGCATTAAGGCACAAGAAGCCAGAATGACCTGAACACCTATTCCTTTTGATTTAGAAAGTTAACCTAAGCATCAAAGCATAGTTGCTAGAATTACTAGAATGTTGCTTGCATATAAACATGCCAGACACGTGAGAGGGTCCCTTCTTTTGCTAAGTGATTGATAAGAATTCCTGTAGTGACCCTTACATTCACCTCACAGGATGAGCACCTTGATTGTGTTGTAGTAGAAAGAAGTCACCCCAAATAGACAAGGAGAAGAAATAATCTCACCAAAGTTTATGTATAAAAGGAGTCGAGGTACACATGGCCATCCAAAATGAGATGGAGGCTCTCATAGTGGACACCCCTCTTATATGGATCCTTTGGATCATTGGAACCAAACCAGAAAATAGAAAGAAAAGAAAAGATCATGCCCCCAATCTTCGTAGCTCTTGATCAAGAATAGACATCTTGGAGTTGCTTGAGGGAGAATGATGAAGTGAAAAGAACAACCACACAAAGGAAAGCTCAGCATGTCTCAGAGAATCACAAATCAAGTTCTAGTTTTAGTTTAGCGAATTAAAGTCAAATCGGAAGGAACGAGCGCAAGAAGATCCCAATAGGATAGTGAAAGTAGGTAGACACAGTGAGATCCACTGGTGACTCTCACGAGAGAAAGTCTTAAGAAGAGATGAGGGTACTACGGAGTATCGGTAGGAAAACGCAATGAGAACCATTGGTGATCAATACGAGAAAGATCCTCAAGGAGAGAGATCTTAGCAAAACATCAGTAGCCAGACACAGTGAGAACCACTAGTGACTGATGTGAAAGAGATTCTCAAGGAGAGACGAAGCACTACAAATCATCAACAAGAAAACGCAGTGAGAACCACTGGTGATCGATGTAAGAGGAGAGAGACTCCAAAAGATAGGACAATTCCCCCTAGACCAGAAAGATGCCCCTGAGTGTGATCAGTTTCAATCCATGTGAAGTTGAACAAAATCTTGAAAATAACTGAGAGCGAATGCATGAGCGAGCAACCTAAAGTAGGAAAGCAAACTAAAGCAGGAAATCAAACTATAGCAGGAAAGCAGGAGAGCAAACTGTAAGATAGCCAAGGGATTTCATGATAGATAGAGCATTACAGAACAAGAGGTGCCTATTTACTAGGTTTTCACCATCTTGGCAAAAATTCTATTTTTGCTACCATGACGCATGTTTACCAGGTTTTCATCAATGGCACATTTTCTCTTTTTCTCATTTTTTTGTATTTTTCATTTTTTATTTTATTTTTTTGGTATTATCAAGGTACCTGTCTACCAAGTTTTCACCAGGATAATAGATACATCAAAGCATCTGTTTGCCAGGTTTTCACTAAGATGATCATTTTTTTTAGGACATTTTGCAATTTTTAGGATTTTCTCATAATAGAGTATGTACATGAGCATTCAGAAGACATCTCAACTGTAGAACTTCTTCAGATGAAGAGCATTGATAGGTTCTTTGAGTTGTTCCCCCTCTATGGTAGAGAGATAATAAGCGCCATACCCAAATACTGCAGTGATAACATACGGACGAAGCCAGTTTGGTTCAAATTTTCCTTTTTGGACCACTGCTATTGATTCTTTGGGTTCTCTCTCAGGATGAGATCACCCATTTGGAATTCACTTGGTCTAACCCTCTCTTTGTATCTTTTAGATATTCTCTTATGATATGCTCGGAGATGATCAAACACCACTTTTCGATGTTCATCCAGTAGTTCTAGCTCTTGAAGCCAAGATATTCTGATATCATCATCAGTAATGAGGCCCTTCAGAGAGACTTGCAAGGTAGGAATCTCAACCTCAATAGGAAGCACTGCATCTGCACCATAAACTAGAGAAAAGGGCATAACCCCTATTGGTGTCTGTATACTAGTGCAGTAATCCCATAAAGTCAAATTAATCTGGAGATGCCAGTCCCATCTAGATTTGTGTATTGTGCGGTGTAAGATCTTGAGAATAGTCTTATTTTAAGCTTTCGCCTATCCATTACCCTGGGGATAATAGATAGAAGACCAGTGTTGAATAATTCTGAACTTAGTGAATAATTATTTTAGATCCTTATTCTTGAATTGCCCCCCATTATTAGTGATTATTGATGAGGGTACACCATATCTGCAGATGATGTAGTTTGGTATAAACATGGCCACAGACTTGCCATCACCTATGATCAGGGGCACTGCCTCAACCCACTAGGTAAAATAGTCTATAGAAGTAATGATGAATTTATGTCCCCTTGAAGAAGACAGATGTATCTAACCCACCAAGTCAAAGGCCCACTGTTGAAATGGCCAAAAGTTGATGAAAGGAATGAGCTCCTTGGTAGGAGCGTGGATCAGATTTCCATGAAGCTGGCATTATTTGCAAGATTTAGCAAATTGTGTAGCTTCTTTCTCCATATTCATCCAATAGTAACCAGCTCTAATGAGTTTGCGAGCCAGTGTTAGGCTGTTTGAGTAAGACCCACAGACACCTTCATGCACCTCTATTAACGCACGCTTGGACTCATCAAGTTCTAAACACCTAAGGAGGGTACCGTCTAGACCTCACCTATATAAGTCGTTAGCTATGATGACAAACCATGAAGCACTGTGGATTAAGTGATGTTTCTCATTTTGGGTGTAAGTGTCTAGAATGATCTAGTCATGAAGGTAGGAGTAAATATGGTGGTAGCAAGATGAGTCGTGTCCAATGACTGAATAGATCATCCAAGATTTAGGGGAATTATAAGCAGGGTAGCATAACGTCTCCACTAGGAATTCATGTTAGAAATCATTTTCTGGAATTTTTAACATGGAAGCCAGAGTAGCCATGGCATTGGCTGCTTTATTATCTACCCTTGCAATTTGTTGGAAAGTAATGTGTGCAAAGTATTTCTTGAGATCATCAACCATATTTTTATAAGGCACCATTTTTTCATCTTTTGTTTGGTAGATATCATTCACTTGAGTGATAACCAACTATGAATCTCCAAAGACCTTTAGCTCATCAACACGCCATTCAATAGATATCTTCAATCTATTAATCAAGGCTTCATACTTGGCAATGTTATTTGTGCAAGGAAACAACATTTTGTAAGCTTTTTGTAATGAATATTGCTAACGTGTAATGAACAAGATTCTAGCACCTGACCCCTCCTAGGTGAATGATCCATCAAAGAACATGGTCCATGCTTGATGTGTGAGAAGAATGATTGATTCATCTAGAAACTCAGTCCTTAATTGTTGATATTTTGCAATAGGTGCCTCAGCCAACTGATCTGCAATTTCTTTCTCTTTGATAGCTTTTCTTTCCACATACTCAATGTCAAATTCACTAAGTATCATGACCCACTTAGCTAATCTACCCGTGAGGGTAGCTTTGCTAAGCAAGTACTTTAATGGATCAATTTTTGCAATGAGCCTTATAGTGTGAGCAAGCATGTAATGTTGTAACTTCTGGGAAGCGAACACCACCGCCAAGTAAGCTTTCTCAATAGCAAAATAATTCATTTCATAGGAGACCAAAATTCTACTGATGTAATAGATTGCTCATTCTATATTGTTTTGATCTTCTTGGGCCAATAGAGAACCCAGAGATGTTTCCATAGCTGAGATGTATAAGATTAATGGCTTCCCATGAATAGGAGGCATTAATATAGGTGGATTAGCCATATATTGTTTGATTTTTTGAAGACCTTATTCACATTCTTTATTCCATTCATAGGTCACACCTTTATGCAAAGTCTTAGTAAATGGTTGTGACTTGTCAGCTAGCTGTGAGATGAAGCACTGGATAGACTGAAGCCAACCTTGAAGACCTCTCATTTGACTAATATTCTGAGGTGGAGGCATTTCCATGATAGCTTGCACCTTTTTCAGGATCCACCTTGATACCTTTTGCGAAGATGATATAACCAAGCAATTTTCTAGAAGTTACTCCAAATGCACATTTCTTAGGATTGAGACGTAGTCTAAAATTTTTCATACAATCTAGTATAGGGCCTAGATCAGTAAGATGTGTCTTCCTGTCCATGATTTTAGAAAGGGTGTCATCAACATAATCCTCCATTATTTTATGCATCATATCATGAAATATAGTAGTGACTGCTCTCTGATATGTGGCTCCAGCATTCTAGAGACCAAAAGGCATAACATTCTAGCAGAAAGTGCCCCATGCACAAGTGAAAGCAGTCTTTTCTTGGTCCTCTAGCACAATTTTGATTTGGTTGTAGCAAGAGAAACGGTCCATTAGGGAGTACATTTTGTACCCTATTGTCATATCCACAATCATATCAATGTTGGGTAGTGGGAAGTCATCTTTTGGACATGCCTTTTTTAAGTCCTTGAAGTCTGTGCAGACTTTGATAGATTTGTCATGCTTCAACACTGGAACTATGTTGGAGATCCATTCTGCATAGTCAATTTCTCTGATGAATCCATCTTTTAGGAGTTTCTCTAATTCTTCCTTGACAAGTAGAGCCACATGTGGATGCATTTTTCTAAGTTTTTTCTTCACTGGTTTTACTCCAGGAGCTATTCACAAGTGATGCATGATAAGATCAGGATCTACACCAGGCATGTCAGAGTATGTCCGTGCAAAGTTTATCTTTTTCTCTTTTAAGAAATCTATGAATTCTTTGAGTTCTTCTATCGATAATGATTTAGCCACATGAATAATGTGTGGATATTCTTTTGTACCCAAATTTATTGGCTGAGTCACCTCAATTAGCATAGATGATCATTCTTGGAAATGACTCACAAGATCATCAAGTATCTCATCCTTAGGCACCTTGGAGAGGTTTTCACCTTCGAATACGTCTATTCTTTTTACTTTTTTCGGCTCTAACACTGCCACAATGTGGTTTTCACTTTCAAAGCACCTTTTTTTTTCTTTTGATTTTATGACTAAGATGCTTGATATCACTTTCGGTCATGCTGACACTGTCTTTGCTAGTGGAGGATGTTACAGGTTCAACAGCATGGAGATAACAGGCTAGAGCATAGTCATTCTAGAATGTGAGGACTTTGTTGGATGAGGAAGGGGAATTTCAGTCTATTAGCTTGGGATGTTGGAGTGGGAGAGAAGTGACGGGTTCAAGTGCATTCATGGTATAATCATCAAAAGCACAGACTAGTAAGTTGAGACCTAGAGAAATCTCATCCAAGGGTGTATTTGAATCCCTTTGACTCCTAGTGACCATAGTAGAAGACATGTTAACATATATGGAATCAAACTCATTAGACCTTACACTAGACCCTTCACCTATGTCAAGAAGGTTTTCAGATGTATGTGTAGTATGAACATTCCTGTCAAAGGATCCTTCTGAAAGACTGTCGAGATCATATTCATGGGAATCTATGTTTGAACTCTAACTGGGATGTTTGCACCATGAAGGTTTGGGAGTTCTTGTGACACCAGCCTATTCTTTCACAAACTGCTCTTGAAACTGTGATGGTATGTATAGTTCACCCTGGAAACTAGGGTCTTGTGACACTTTCCATTGTTCATATGTCTGAGAATTGAATGGAATAGCACCATTGGAGTCATTTCTAGCCTTGGTTGTACTGACATGTGTTATGATGTCATCTGGCTCAGAAAAGAATGCTGCCAAATCTAGAGGAATAGGACAAGGAAAGTAATCCTCATTAGAGCTATCCTCTATGGTGTCAACTGTAGCTGTGCCTTCAGGTTCTGGTTGAGGATCCAGTTTTGGCACAAATTTGTTAATCCCTAGATGGAACGGGATCTTCTTGAAGCCTAAACCAGTTCAATCTTTCATTATTCAACCTGTAGCTTCAATAGGTTCAACTAGCCCATTACCATTCATCCCTATTGGACCACTCCCTTTGTATCCAAAGTGTTTCATGATTTTAAGACCTTCACAATTAGGATCTATTTCATTAGTTGGGGTGGTATGTTTAGATATGTCCTTTCCTTTGTAAATCCAAGCTTTAACAGCTCTTTCCTTATCTTCATCTTCTAATGGTGTTGAAGCCCATACAAAGGCACCATCATAAACTATTTTAGGAGGAGTAGTAGAAGATTTATTGTTCTCAGAAGGTCTCCCATAGGAATGAGGAGATAGAGGTAGAGCTACTAATGATAGCATAGGTTCCATTTGATATCCCCCCATGCCTATGGCTTTGATTTTCAAAGTTTGTTCCATGTCTCTAAGCTTGGCATCATAGAATTATGTGGATTCTCTGTTAGCAAGAACAAAACTATCAGCTGACTATGTGAGCATATTATAAGAATAGCCCATATTAGCAGGAACTGTCACTTCTACGTCGTGGAAAGGAAACTTGATGCATTGATGATACGTAGAGGGAACCGCTTGCATTTCATGGATCCACGGTCTTCCCAACAGGATATTATATGCAAGAGGAATGTCCATCACTTGACAAGTGACATCTCTTTCAATAGGTCCAACCCGAATAGGTATCACAACTAAACCTTTAGACTTTCTTTCTTCTTCATCATAGGCTTTGATAGTAATTTTATTGTATGAATCTATGAAATTTTCAGCATAGCCTAGCTAAGTGAGTAAGTGAGTAGAGAAGATGTTGAGGCTAGCACCATTATCAATAAGGACATGGCAGGTGCGCTTTTGGCCAATCATGACCTCTATATGCAAAGGGGTGTTTTGCGGGTGGCTGACCGAATGATCATCTTCTTTTGAGAAAGATAGATAGTGTGGTGAAGTCAAGTGACCCACTATAGACTAAAACTGATCAAGATTAATTTCTTTGGGGATGTTAGCCTTTGTGAGGGATTTATCTAGAATCTGCCTATGAGTAGGCAAGATCTTCAACAGCTCAAAGATGGTTATTTGAGTGTTGGTCGAGAATTCTATAATTAGCAGTAGGAGGTATGGGGACCATTTTTGTTGTCTTTTTGGCAGGGGCAACAATAGCTTTATCCATGGGTTGCTTTGGTGTGGATGTAGTAGTAGGAGGGTTAGGACCCTTGAGAGTGATCTTAGCGCGGGATTTGGTAATGATGTTTGCGCAATCCTGAGATGATTTAGGTTGAGACAAGCAAGACCCAGGGCCTCTCAAGACAAATAGGGTCTTAGGATTAGGAGCATCCCCACTCCCCTTGATAGTAATCACATCACAATACACAACTTTGATAGGTTCAATCATGTTGATGACATTGTCATTAGTGGTATATGTGTATTTAACCTTGGCATTAATGTTCTTAGTGTTGGAAGACTCACCTTTCTTGTGAGGAGGAAAGGGATCTTTAAATGCCTGGTGATCTGAATTCTTATTATGATTATGCACAATAATATCATCATTATCAATCAGATCTTGGATCTTATGGCGCAACTGAAGACAAGTAGAAGTCTTATTACCCTTGTTCTAGTGATAGCCATAGTATGCATTGTCATTCCACCAATGGGGTCCTGGTTGTGGATAATATGGATGCTTTTCCAAAGGAGTGAGAACCTAGTTTTGCACCAAAGTCTTATAAACTACATCAAGTGGTTCTCCCAAGGAGGTGAATTCATGCTTGGGTCAAGAGGCCCAAGGTTTGTTTCTAGAGAATCTTAAAGGCGGTTGAGCATTTGTTACAACCTTTTCAGCAGTTTTGATTGCTTGTATACTAGAAGTAAGATTGAAAACTAATTTTGAAGGAGTCAAGGTCACATTATCAACTACTCCATCATTCACAACGTCCCTATTCTTGTTGACAAACTTCCCTTTATCTTTGTTGGAAGAGGAGGAACCTTGTTTGTTGTCTTTGTGCAAAGTCAATTCCCCTTTCTTAACCATAAACGCCTCTATCCTCGCAGCTTGCTTAATCATGCTATCAAAATTGAGGGGACCTTGAAGCTGTACCTAATACCCAAAATTAGGAGCGAGATTGTCCAAGAAGATGTCGAGTTTCTCAGATTTGGGTATTTTACAAGGATACTTGGTGCAAAGATGTCTCCATCACTGGAGAAATGTCAGGAATGGATCCCCTTGTCTCTGCTTGAGATTACAAAGGCATCTAATGTTGATGGGATGTTGTATTTTGCGAGAATAATGCTAGATAAAGAGATTTGCGATCTCATCAAAAGTGTTAATGCCAGTGGGTAGTCTATAAAACCACTCCATGGCAGGCCCACCCAGACTTCAGGGAAAGAGACACATCAAATAAGTTTGATCATGAATGAACTCCATAGATAGGGCCCCAAATTCTCTCAAATGATCCTAAGGATCAGTGGTACCCAGATATTTATCATACTAAGGGAGTTCCACACCCTTGAGAAAAGGTGGCATATGAAGACTCCTATCAAAAGGAAAAGGACAAATGCTCTCCATCATGAATTGTTGTGCTATTTTGACCTTATCCTTTACAAGTTGGCTAATTTGGTTTTTCATATCTTGAATTATATTTTGCAATTTGGTAGTCTCGGTCTCTTCCTCTTTAGTCAGAAGTGTTTCCACTTTGAAATCTAGGGGTAGCTTAACTCCTTGGTTTGCCAATTCTAGAAAATATTTCTGTTTATCTTCTTGTTGTCTGACTTTCAGTCAGCCCTTTTTTTGGCATTATTGGAGTCATATGGTCAGTCTGGTCAGTCTGAGTCTAGGTCTAAGTCTTTCTTAGGTAGGCTATCTTTGTCAGGTTTCCCTGTCATTGCCTTTCCTTCTCTTAGCAGGGCAGGTTGTTTTTAGGTCTTTTCATATTTGGGTAGGTTGTAGATCCCAACCGGGCAAAGAAAATGGTGCTCCAATTGATGATCTTTTTAGTAGATGGAATGATGTTTGGGAGTCATAAGTTGCAGACATTCAAAAGAACTAAGAAAGATTCTTCATGTAACGGAAGTAATAATAGAATCAGCATGGAATCATTCAGGATTCTACTTCATATCACAGTGTGAACAATCCATTTGTGGTAGAGAAATAAAGTTTGCAGTTGAATATATCGAGCTAGGTACAAATTGAAGACTGGTATGTGTCTTTTACGTTTAG
>MU224972.1:4889779-4908536 GCA_018584345.1 Thuja plicata | reverse complement strand
AGCATTCAGTTTGGGATTTTCCGCCAATTGCATTAAAGGCCCGAGTTCAAGATAAAGATGAGGATTCTCGATACCATTTGAGGTTGAAATCAAAACCGAATAGCATCAAACATGTGAAAAACATAAGTGGTTATTTGACCCTGAAGCCTAATGGATTTGACTCGACAGATGTCATTAAAGAGAAGATGAAGGATTCAAATTGAAGTGTCACAGTTATGATGTCTTTTCTTATTCCCATGTCAGCAATTGGCTATTCAAATTCTATCATCGAGATGCTCTCTCTTTATGCCCTGTCTTTTTGTATTCTAGAAGTTGAATCATTTCCAGTAAGCATTGTATGTAAACTCTATAAATACTATGAAGGAAATCAATGTAAAGGTTGGAAAACCTGGTATTGGAGTAGAGTAATTCTATTTGCTAAGCTTTATTTCATGTTTGTTGCGCCAGTAGTTGTTCATTTTGCATTTGAATAGGAAGAACAGTTATATGTGAAGTTGTAGTTTCTTACTGGATTCCATTTCATGTTGGTAATTATAGTAAAAGTATTTCTATTTACCTTTCATGTATGATTCTTCTCCTATTCATCCAGTTATTTAGATGCATCTGAATAGAAAGTACAATTAATTATGGAACTGTAATTCCTGCTTGAATTCCATTTCATGATTAGTAGTTGCAGTCTAAGAAATTCTATTTTTTGTCTGTATATGACTCTTCTTCTATTCTCATTAGCAGAATATGCATTCTTAGAATAGATAGATTTAGTTAGAAGGTAGTCTTTCTGATGATCTATAATCAGCATTCTATTGAAGGTTGTAGATTATCTTCACATTATCCTTGCCTGAATTGTTTGTGTCTACAAGCAATTTGGTTAAATCACACAAGAGATGACCTAGTGATCAGTATAAAAACAAATTCATTGAACATCATACACAATCAAGGAGCTATACCTGTCAATTCAGAGGGCAGTGATAGAAGACATACACTGACCTATTTGTTGGTGGACATCCTTTTTTTCTCTCACCTTGGGTGTATAGAGAGTCAAAGATTGAAAATCTTAAGAGAGGACAAACTGTTAACCAACACTTCTGCAAGGAGAATTTCCATCATCTTGATGAGACCCTTATTAGATTTTGTAGCATCTATGTCATTTTCAGTTATCGGATCATCATCATTATCGAGGATCTCATAAATGCTTGGGTTCTAATCTTGACTCTCGTCATGTGGAGGAGGGTGATGGTGATGTGCTTGCTGATCAACTTGGGATTGTTGATTCTGATCATTTTGAGATTGATCATGGGCCTCATTGTATTGACCTTGTAGGAAACTGAAAGGGCTTCGCATGTTGTTGATGTGGGATTGTGTTGTGTGCATAGGTTCAGTGTGAGTGTGTGTGTTGAGCCGAGAGTTTGTGGCCAATGTAACCTTTGGCAAGTCAAAGGGGTCAATGGGTTTGGAAGGATCAACAGGTTCGCAAGGATTGATAGGATCAAAAGGTTTGGTATGTTCAAAAGGATCAATAAGGTAGTGAGGATCATCAATAGGGTTTACCCAAGTAAGTGACCTTCCAAAGTTTTTTTGATCTAGAAGATGTAAGTTATGTTGATCTTGAAACAATAGTTCAGGTTGTCTTTGAAACAAGGGATTATAGCACTGCTGGAACACCAATTTTTTGTTCAAACTGGGATCTATACTAAATGGAGAGGAGGAATGTGAGGATCCCTCTTGAATATAAAATTGAACAATAGGTTTGGAATGACCTCTTCCTTGATTATGAAATCTACCTTTACTTATTCCAGAACCACAAATGGGAAATATGTTGTCGCTTCTATTCGTAATAGGCATAGACAAAGATGAAATGAGAGAGGACTTAGGATCCAACTTAGAATTCTATCTCTAGAAATAGCGAAAAGAAGATAAAGGCTAAAAAACGTAAGATGTGAAATACACCTGGCACGAATCATCAAGAGTATGGCTAGAATAGCCAAGATGTGACTATCGCATCGCAAGGTACAAAAGCACAAAAAGGTAGGATAGAGAACAAAGGGACAAAACAAGTTTGAGAAAGAATTGGTTGGTTCGCAACTCGAGACAATCAGTCCTCAGATAAAAATTAGATTAGGCAAAAAACTCATCAGTCAACGAGATATAGCTCACTATTTTGGGACACCAGGGTATAGATTCGCATGAGAAAGTGTTGGTTCACACAAGGAAATGCTTAACTACACGTGAGAAAATGAAATCTCGCGTGAGGAAATGCTCAGTTTATGGAATCTCGCGTGAGAAAACTCCAAGTTTTGACAGATTGACTGAATTTTTGAGACAAAAATCAGATTTTGAGACACAGTCAGGACTGTTCTCTAATAGAATTTCTAGATTTAGGATATTTTTATGATATTTCAGATCAGCAATCTCACTTTGAATGTGACAAGCAATCGTTAACAAGCACAAAGTTTTGATCAAGCAATAGTGATGCAAGAAGTAGTCACAAATAGTTCTACCAAAGACAAGGAAACTTGGTAGAATCATGGGAGTCTTTGTTTAATCATGATTGGATAGTTTAAGACTCAAAACAAGCACTTAGTTATCCCTACAAAAAAATGGTAGAGAAGACAAAATTTGTGTCTCACTGCTTATGTGTATACATGCACCTCAACAGCCATGTTACCCCCTAGAGGGTGCCCATGTTTTTGGTGTTTCCAAGGACTCAATAATATATGTTTGAAGGTTACCCTTAAAGTAGGGGCCAGCATCATATACCACCTTCAAGCATCCAGGTGCATACCTATGGTGAGAATCTAAGGGAGAGATTCTTCCCCCTCCCTGCACAAAGATTATGCCTCCTTTCGGAGGTGATCCAGGTAGGAAACTAATTAAGAAATTTTTTAATGGGATTCCATTCACAATAACCTTTGGTGTCCCTAATATAGAGCTTGGGCCTCGCAGCCACACCAACACTTGAAATTCATACACCCCTGCAAGCAGGGCTTGGAGCGGTGCCACTCAGTATAACAGACAAGGCTTTCTCAAGATGATAGTCAGAATCATGAGAAAGAAGTTACCATGGCTTTGGAGTCTTTAGATTCAAAAAATAATACTTTATTATAGTTAGGTGGAATCACTGACGATAGGTGTGTACTCACTTGGGTCATTCCCGGAGGTTCAACTTCTGGCAGGCCCTCTCAAGGTGACACAAAACTTGGCTCAAATTTGAGGGTCAAATTTTCTGATTCTCTCAAAGAGAGAAGAGAATACTTCTCTACCTCTTCACCTTACCCAAACATGCAAGACATATTCATCACCAAGCTAACTCTCCTCAAACCAATTCGCAATCTTTTGAGTTTTTGATTCTCTCAAAGAGAGATGAGAATAATCCCCTAACAAGTGAACGTGCTAAAGATTTGTTACCTTTCCTTGCTTCCCTAGGTCTCCATCATGTTAGCAATGTCTGGGTCTTGGATTCATCCATGGGCATCACTTCCATGTAATGAAGAGCCTATTCCCCTATTTTGCTATCAAGATTCCCAAGAAATTTTAACAAGGCCCTAATTATACTATGGGATGAAAGCAATAAAAAAGCACAACATTTTAAAATGATCTTCGACAACTGTCCTGCAAGAAAACTGTTAGCAAGTTTATGTCTTCATCAAGTGACCTGCAGCCCACTATTATGTTGTCAGAGAAATCAGAGAGATAAAAATAGAAGCATGTGAAAATAATCAAGAAAGCAGTAACAGTAATTGCAAAAACTGTGAAATTCTAGAGACTGTCACCAAGTCTCGAGCGAGGAAGTACAAGGCTTCGCACAAGGAAATGAAACAGCTGGTGTGATAAATTTCTTTTGCATGAGAGATTTCTAATGAAATCACAACTTCATGCAGTATGCTCAAAATTCTCGTGCGAGAATTCATACACAGAGAAGTACAGGCGTATGGCAGAGTACAGAATTTCATCATAAAATTTTTGAGAGTGAGGTCATAAATCAATTTTCTTCCCCACGGTGGGCGCCAAAATGTATGTGTCTGAATGTTGACCTCTAAATCAGCCACAACACAACATATTCATTGCTCAATCATTGAATCATGTAGATGAACATGAATTGCTCATTCCACAATATCGTTTGAATTGACCTGTTGCCTCCTATTTAGTTGGGGTGTTTACTTACTCTCAAAATGAGAGCCAACAACCATAGACCATTTCTAAAATGGAGGATTTGAAAGCTTTGAAAACTAAACTAAAATTTATTCTATATGAGAGATGCAATTGTAATCTAGGAATGAAGATGCAGATTTTAATCTAAGAAACTTGAAAGAGATAACAAAATTAAGCTACTTGATAAATAAAAAACTAAATTGAGAGGAAGAATGCCATTAAGCTAAATAAGATTACACTAAATATGTAATAAAATCTTGGAAATATGAGAGAATTGAGACAATAATTCACTATAGTTTTGGTACTCTAAAATTGCTCTCCCTCAAATGAAGGAAAGAAGGTCCATAATATAGAAAAGCCTAAAGAAAAGATGAAGAGTTTCTTGGGAAGAAATGGCTAACTCTTCATCTTCATGGAGTAAGGTGAAACAAATATGAAGGAATTACTTAATTAAATAAATGAATTATTGCCACATGGGTGGCTTTTCACATTGTTTGAATTATTAAATTCAAGTGAGGATAATCCATTCAAATAACCAAATAATATTTAATTCCCTTGATGTGTATTAGCTAAAGGGGGTGGGATTAATTTAATTTAAACTCACTTAGGACTTTAGAATTAAATTGATTAACCATAGGGATTTTTAGCTAATAAATCTTGAAAATTTAGGAATTAAATTTAGTGTAAGATTTATGCAAATTTAGGTTTTCTACATTTGAGACTAAGTCAATTAAAGATAATTAGGAAGGATAATTTTCCTAGCACAATAGGACTTCAATGATGAGAATTTGAAGAAATGCACCAAAATTGATTAGAATTGTAAGGTGCCAATTTTGGGGTATTACAGGACCGGTACCCCAAATTTTCACTCTTCTGAAGTGAGCCCTGTTAAGAGCCAACCCTGTTAAAAGTTACAAACACACTATTAGGTGTGATCTTGGTAGAGGATTTTAAACATATAGGTTGTCACTTAGTATCAGGCATCTAATGTTGCCATCCTTGAGTAAGCCTCTCTCTTAGACCGTCAATAGGCATCGGGCATATCCAATGCTACTTTCATGAATCAAACTTTTTGGCACTCCTTGGGATGTACCTCAATATATAGAAGACTGTTAAGTCCTTCTTTATTAAGAGACTTGATTCTTCAATGGTTAAACTGAAACAAAATGACCTATTTCTAATGCAACTTGAATTGCAGATTTTCAGATCTATTTAAGTACATTACTTCTCTGATCAATGTATCAATTCAATTCTTTTGTGCTCCATAATTTCTACTCTTTGATGTTGTGCTCACTATTCATTGATGTCTGTAGAATTCATTAGCTCTCCTTCAGCTTGATTGATCAGTAATGCATGAAGTTGTTCTTCATTAGTTTCTCTTTATCATCCTCTTTCTATTCACTCCCCTTAATCCCTTTTCATGTGATACAAAAAAATGAATTAAGCTTCTCTCTTATATAGACATGATATTCACTATTTCTTGATTCTTGATTCTTGATTCCTGATTCTTGATTCTTGATTCTTGGTGTGAAAAACAATTCAGCCAATTTGATTTAAAGTATAACTCTTGATTTATCTCATAGTTATCTTCATGCCAACTATACAAATATTATTTAAATCAATCACTTAACTCTGGTCGAATAAAACAAAGAAAACAACTAGTTAAGTCTATCTTTAGCTCTTGCCAACTAGATATTTTGTCATTTTCTAAACCCTTTGTTCTGTCGGTCAACTCTTTAGTTAGTTGTCAGTTACAACTATCAGTTCCATCGGTGTGACTCTAGTTAGCTTCAGGATCTCCGTCCATCAGGAAACTCTATTTTCAGCTCGTCAGGCATCTTGTGGTTTGCTTCATTGGGAAACACTATCTTTTTCTCGTCGGGTATCACTTTGACTTTTCTTATTTTCCTTTACTGATTGTGTGCACTCCGTCGGTGTTATCTGTCACTTAGAGAATACTTTACTTTTATGAATTGTTGAAGGCATAACCTTTGTTGCATTGATTCTCTGAAGTCTTTGCCATTTTATACATGACCGTACAGATGATATCAAGTTGACATCAATGACAATACAAATCATTAACTAATTTAATGCCTTGCATTATCTTCAACTTAACATTACAAAATATTTAATCAGTTACATGTCATCAATCTCTCTCTTTGGCATTGATGGCAACAAACTTATATTATCATACTATACTATTTCTAATACAATATGAAATACAATTGTTGAGATTCATCAAACTACCAAACAGTTTTTTTGATAATCGATAAAAATGCCTGACCGTCGATAAGATTTGTTTTAGCTTAGATTTTATTCTTGTAGCTCTCTGTGTTTATTTTTCTGATGTGTTGCATCCTTTCCTTGTGTCAATATCTCTCCTTTGGTTGTTCTTCACATTTTATGTATTTCTCTCTTGTCAGCAACTCCTCTTTTGTATTCACTCCTTCATACAAATTCTCTCCCTATGGATATGATCTCTCCCTATTGGAGTAATCTGATAATGGATAATCTTTCTTCTTTTTTTTAAAGACTGTGATAATATGGATAAACTCTCTCCCTTTGACAACAATGCCAAACAAATATCTTATAGATATCTAACATTAATGTCAAGTAACCTTTTCTTTCCATCCATAATATATTCCTTGAATTTCCCTTATCCATCAGCAATACATCAATATGTTTTGGTGCTCGGTTCTGATATATTCCTATTGTATATAAATGTAGCTTTGAAGTTCATCCTTTTTTCTTGCATCAACATGAATGATATTCTAAGAATATGTAGGCTGATGCAGCCTTCAATCATTTTACTGACTGGTAGACAAGGGTTTGACCCCTAGTCTCTTTCTCAAGTACTCAAACGTATCCTTGGGCAATGGCTTGGTGAAGATATCAGCCAATTGTTCTTTGGATTGCACATATTCAAGTATCACCTCTTTTTCTTGAACTTGTTCTCTTAAGTAATGATACTTGATGGCAATGTGTTTAGTTTTTGCATGCATGAATGGATTCTTGGAAATGTTTATTGCACTGGTGTTATCACAATAGATAGTCACTGGTTCTAAGATCTTCATATGCATACCTTCCAGCAATTGTTTGATCCATGCAATATTTGAACAATTTGCAGCAGCAGCAATGTACTCTACTTCTGCAGTAGACTAAGAGATGCATCCTTGCTTCTTGCTAATCCATGTGACAATTTTGTCACCTATAAAGAATGCTCCTCCAGTTGTTCTCTTTCGGTCATCAATATTTCTAGCCCAATCAGTATCGATAAACACCTTAAGTTCAATTTTTCCTTCTCTTCTCTAACACAAGCCAAATTCCTTAGTATTCTTCAGATATCTTAGAATTCTTTTTATAGTAGTCATATGTGATTCCCTGGGGTTAGCAGAAAATCTAGCAACAAATCCCACTGCATGTGCAATATCTAGTCTAGTGTGTACAACATACATGAGTTTTCCAATCATTGATCTGTACAAAGTTTGATTTACCTCAATTTTTTTGTCCTGCTTTGTCAACTTACATCTAGTAGCCATCGGTGTTCCAACTGGTTTGGAATCTTCCATCTTGAATATTTTTAGGACCTCTTTGATGTATTTGGACTGAGTAATGAAAATACCTTCACTTTTTTCAATGATCTGTAGACCAAGAAAGAACTTGATCTCTCCAAACATAGACATCTCAAACTCTTTGCTCATCTCATCAGTAAATGATTTGCATAGCATATCATTTCCTCCAAATATGATGTCATCAAGAAATATTTCAGCAAGCAAAGTGTTAGCATCAGTATCTTCCTTCAAATAAACATTATTGTTTTCACTAGTCCTTACAAATCCAATACTTATTATATACGAATGAAGTCATTCATACCAAGCTCTGGGAGCTTGTTTCAATCCATACAAGGCTTTGTGAAGTCTACATACCATGTTTCTCTTGTCTAGATCGACAAACCCTTATGGTTGTTCAATGTATACCTCTTCTTCAAGTATTCCATTTAGGAATAATGAATTGACATCCATTTGATATAATTTGAATCCTTTATATGCAGCATAAGCAAGCAGTATTCTTACTCCTAGTCTAGACATGGGTGCAAAGGTCTCTCCATAGTCTATACCTTCCTCTTGTGCATACCCTTTGCATACTAACCTTTCTTTGTTCCTTGTGACTTCTCCATTCTCATTCAGCTTATTCCTGAATATCCATTTTGTACCGATGACATTCTTGTAATCTAGTCTTGGCACAAGTGACCATGTTTTGTTCTTCTCAATCTGCTCAATCTCATCATTTATAGCACTTATCCATTCCTCATTATCTAGTGCAGCATTGACAAATTTTGTCTCAAACACACAAATTAAACAATTTGAGTTTAAAGGCTTACTTCTTGTTCTTGTACCAAATTTCTTATCTCCTATGATCTGGACCTCTAGATGGTTCCTTTTTACATATCTTGCAAGTACAGGTATAGTTCTTCGTCTATCAGCTTGATCATTATTTTGACCGTCGGTATTTGTAGCCTGATGCTCAGGAGAAATGATTTGTAGTTTAGGGGCTCTACATTGTTGGTAGGGTAGAGTCTCAGGTTCCTTGATGTAAGTGAACTTATTTTAGTCCTCCGGTTCTTTAATGCTTTCTTGTTCATTCTTCTCTGCAAATTCATTTATCTTTACATTTGCACTTTCAATAATTTTGTTAGAGGATTTGTTTAGACAATTGTAAGCCTTGCTCTTGGTAGAGTATCCTAGAAAAATTCCTTCATCACTCTTGGAGTCAAGTTTTCCATTTCTATCATTTTTTCAGATATAACATTGACTTCCAAAAATTTTGAAATAACTTACATTGGGTGTGTATCCATACCATAGCTCATAAGGTGTCTTCTTGGTGTCTTTCTTCAATTGTACTATGTTCAGTGTGTAAATAGTAGTACTGACAACTTCCCTCCAAAAGACTTGGGTGATGACTTTCTCTATCATCAGTGTTCTTGCACAATCAACTATTGATCTGTTCCTTCTCTCAGTAATCCCATTTTGTTGTTGTGTTCTTGGTGCAGAAACCTATCTTTTTATACCATGCTCATTACAGAAATTAGTGAATTCATCTGATATAAACTCACCTCCTCTATCTGATCTTAAACATTTTAGATCATTACCACTTTGTTTTTCTACCATGGCCTTATACCATTTAAACATCTTGAATGCTTCAGATTTATCTTTTACAAACATAACTGTCATCATTCTAGAGTAATCATCAACAAAGAGAATAAAGTATCTATCTCCATAATAACTCTTTTCCCTCATGGGTCCACATAAATTAGTATGGACTAATTCTAGAATTGCATCAGATGTATGGGTTTTTCTTTTGAAACTAGACTTTGTCATTTTACCTTTTTGACAGTTTTTACACATGATGTTTTCGAGCTTGGTCATTATCGGTAAGCCTCTGACATTTCTCTTTTTTCTAATTTTCATCATGTTGTCAAAGTTCACATGACACAGTCTTTTGTGCCATAACCATATGTATTCATTTGTAGCAATCAAACAAGTGGAGTCAGTATCATTTAGATAGAGTAAGTTACCTTTTGTCTGCTCACCAGTACCAATCAGATTTCTAGATTTGTTGAAGCTCTTTGCCTTTTTATTTTCAAATGCAACTTTGTGACCTAAATTATTCAATTGAGAAACACTCAATAGATTATAATTCAATCCATTTACCCAATAAGCATTCTCACATTTTATCTGGTTATTCAAAATTATTTTTCCTCTAGCTTCAACTAGACAAGGTGTGTCATTTCCCATTCTTACTGATCCACCCTTGTAGTATTCAAAAGTCTCAAAATTTTACTTATCACCAGTCATATGATGAGTGCAGCCACTATCTATGATCCAAACATCATTTTTGCTAATTTTAGATATGAGAGTAGTTTCTACATACCTTTCTTCATCATTATTTGAATCATCCTTTACAGCCACAAACACCATCTTGATGTCTTTGTCAGATTCGGTGTCAGTATCATCACCCTTGCATTTTTCTAGGTAGCTAACCTTCTTTCCTTTGTCCTTATAGTCTCGGGTATCTCTTCTTTCTGATTGTCAGTAGCTTTTGTAATCACCTCTATCAGACTTCTTCTCAAAAGTTATGTCATTACTTCTATCATCTTTTCTTCTGTTAGTACATCTTGCAGCAAAGTGTCCAATCTCTTTATAATTAAAGCATAGAAGTGGTAACTTTCCTTTGTATTTACCTTTGCCTCTTTGCATTCTTCTAGCCATAAGTGTTTCTATTTCATCTAGATCTTCTTCTTCACTTTCACTTTCACTATCTCTTCTAGATGAGTGTCTATGACTTGATTTGCTTATCTTCATAGAAGACTTAAATGCAGACTCTAAGTTTGGTAAGACACTATTGTCAAATTTATTCATCTCAAATGAAATCAGTCTACCAATTAAACTATCAAGAGTAACTGTATTGTTTGCTACTGCTCTCATTTCTTGAATGGCATAAACTCTAATAGCATATGCAGGAAATAAGGTTCTTAAGATTTTACTTACCACTGTATCTTCTTCCAGTACACCTCCAACTCCTCGGATAGCATTGACTACCTCTTTAATTCTTATGATGTATTGAGTGATGTTTTCTCCTTATTTCATTTTGAGATCATCAAACTTTCCTCTAAGGCTTTCTGCCTTGGCTCTCAAAACATTTTTGTCACCACCATGTACAAGCTTCAATTTGTCCTACATCTTCTTTGCAGTTTTGCATTCTTTGACATCTTCAAATTCAGCATCGGAGAGTGAGGAAGCAAGCTCTATCATCATGCCATTATGTTTATGCTTCTCTCTCATTTTTTCAACTGTTGGTGCTCCTATGGGAAACACATATTCAATTTCAAGGAATCGAGTAACATCATTACCAATACCTGATAAGTGGACTCTTATCCTACTTTTCCATGAAGCAAAATTATCTTTGTTCATCTTGGGCACATCTCGTATGTTCATCTTGTGATCTTTGACTTAGGTCTTGAAACCTTCCTTCTAAGCACACAAGCTCTGATACCAATTGTTATTAATAACTGAGAGGGGGGAATGAATCAGTGGCCTTAAAACTTATCCTTATTCTAACCACCAATCAAATAAACCTCAGATTATTATGTCCCTACAAGATGCATGCCATGAGATACTTATAATGATTATATGTCTGTCGTTTTACCTTGTCTATCCTTATTCTCCTTGATTACCGATAGGCAGTATAACTATTTACCGAAATACAATAAATATGCAGAGTATACCGATAGATCCAGTGTTAACTATGTTAGATACAAAACAATAAAGAAATGAATCATACACACATAACACATGAATTTTTAATGTGGAAACCCTGTTAAGGGAAAAAAACACTAGGACCGGTACCCCAAATTTTCACTCTTCTGAAGTGAGCCCTGTTAAGAGCCAACCCTGTTAAAGGTTACAAACACACTATTAGGTGTGACCTTGTTAGAGGATTTTACACATATAGGTTGTCACTTAGTATCAGGCATCTAATGCTGCCATCCTTGAATCAGCCTCTCTCTTAGACCGTCAATAGGCATCGGTCATATCCAATGCTACTTTCATGAATCAACCTTTTTGGCACTCCTTGGGATGTACCTCAATATTTAGAAGACTGTTAAGTCCTGCTCTATTAAGAGACTTGATGCTTCAATGGGTAAATTGAAACAAAATGACCTGTTTCTAATGCAACTTGAATTGCAGATTTTTAGATCTATTTAAGTACATTACCTCTATGATCAATGTATCAATTCAATTCCTTTGTGCTCCATACTTTTTTCTCTGTGATGTTGTGCTCACTATTCGTTGGTGTCTGCAGAATTCCTTAGCTATCCTTCAGTTTGATTAGTCAGTACTACATGAAGTTGTTCTTCATCCATTTTTCTTCAGCATTCTCTTTCTATTCACTCCCCTTAATCCCTTTTCATGTGATACAAAAATGAATTAAGCTTGTCTCTTATATAGACATGATATTCACTATTTCTTGATTCTTGATTCTTGGCATGAAAAACAATTTAGCCAATTTGATTTAAAGCATAACTCCTAATTTGTCTCGTAGTTATCTTCATGCCAACTGTACAAATCTTCTTTAAATCAATCACTTAACTCTGGTTGAATAAAACAAAGAAAACAAATAGTTAAGTCTATCTTTAGCTCTTGCCAGCTAGACATTTTGTCATTTTCTAGACCCTCTGTTCCATCGGTCAACTCTTCAATTATTCATTGGTTACAACTATTAGTTATGTTAGTGTGACTCCGGTTAGCTTCAGGATCTCCATCCATCGGGCAACTCTATTTTCAGCTCATCGGGCAACACTGTCTTTTGCTCATCGGGTATCAGTGTGACTTTTCTTCTTTTCCTTTACCGATGGTGTGCACTCTGTCAGTGTTATATGTCACTTAGTGAATACTTGACTTTTATGCATTGTTGAAGGCATAACTTTTGTTCCATTGATTCTTTGAAGTCTTTGGAATTTTATACATGACCATATAGATGATATCAGGTTGACAGCAATGACAATACAAATTATTAACTGATTTAATGCCTTGCATTATTTTCAACTTAACATTTTCAAACATTTAATTATTTACATGTCACAACCTCCTTCCTCCATTCTTAGAGAATACAACTTCTTTCTCAAGAACAATTTGTTCACCAAGGACTTGGCCTGATACATAGACCCAAGCCATGTCCACAATTTGTTTGCGGTCTTCTCCTCAAGAACATTTTGGAGAAAAGAATCTGCTAGACAGAGTCTAATGAGAGCCTTAGCTTTCTGATCCTTGAGATCCCAATCTACTTGAGGCATGTTTACTGGTTTGATATCATTTTCAACCACCTCCCATACATCACGATCTACAAGCATGTCTTCCATCTTGAGTTTCTATAACTCAAAGTTTGTGCCACTGAACTTTTCCACCCCCATTCTACTGTATGAAGAACCTTCCATCTCTTCTTGCAATAAGGTTATGAATACTCTACAACAATACTCAAAAAACCTATACCTTAACAAATAGAACCAAAACTAGCTAGGCTCTGATACCAACTAAAAGGAAACTAAGTGTGCAAAAAATAGTTCCCTATGCTAAACTCCTTAGAAGAGGATTGTACAAATTCAAATTTAACCCTTATCAATTATAGAATGATAATACAATAACATGCATACATAGAAAAATGAGAATAACACAATGATTTACCATGGGGAAAACCTTTCGGTAAAAAACCCTAGGACTCCAAAACCTGCACAATGTATTAATTAAAACTATTACTATTTACAATACACTTGCAATGCAAGTTCTTTCAGGAGATAATCGACACTTGAAGACAAATCCGCCAGCATAACAACATTCCAACAATACACTAACTTCACTCTGTGATTTGCAACCCAGAAACGCTTATATCATGCACTTCCCTTTTTAGGGCAACTTCCAAAGATAATTGTATTAGGGTTTTACCATTCTTTGGACCCCACACATTGCAAAAGAGTGTATAGTACTCAACATAATTAGTTTCCACATGTCTTGCATGTCTTCACCTGTCATTGAATCTTTCACAATTAGCTCTTACAAATATTAATGACCATCATAGGAATCCATCATAACCATTTTAGTCATGATTACCTTACACATTGTCCAAAGTGCCAACATTTTCCAAATAACCTCTATTCACCTAGACTAAGTTTGATCATCCTTGTCATCTTCCAAGTGGAGTGAAAACACATGTCCACTCAACTAAATGATAGAATGGATATCAAACTTAAATACATTATTTACAAATAATTAAATACAAAATAAATAATATCAAATGTAAGGAAATATACAAGGTTGAGACACCTTATTCCTAACAGAAGAGGCTACTAAGATGAAAAAATAAATCCAGAGGAGGTTTTCCCTCAGACAACAAAGAGGAAAAGAAAATGAAGATATGATAAGACAAAAGATTATCAGAAATGATCAATTAAGGAGGCAACTACTAAACATGGATGTCATGGATTATGTTGAAAGGCCTATGAGATTTGAAGAAGAACCTGTCATTCATCAAGTAGTTGACTATCAAATTTCTAAAGATAAAGGAAAGACGAGGAGGACAGGGGTTACAATAGATGAACCAAAAAATCTCAAAGCTCTAGTAGATCAAATGTCTAAATTGGACATTGATCTTGAATAATCTAAAAGAGAGAAAGAAATCATGGAAATAATGCCTGAGAAAGCACAGGCTGATGCTGCTACTTTAGAAATGAAAAAGAAAATTGATTTTCTCCAGCATTCCTCTGTGCATTCTCATCTTTCTAATGAAGGAGCTACAACATCAAATGCAAAGGTCTATGCTACCCAAGTTAATACTTCATCTCAAGGAAGACCCCCTCATGAAGAAAGGTATAAGAAATTCTCATTTCATAATATTCTTGGTTATCCTAATGGAATTCCCAATGAAATTAGAGATAAGCTTCCTAAATTTGCTGGAACATTGGGAGAGTAGAAAGCATTAGGCTTATACTTGTTTCTAGTCTAGGATATAGAAGATGTATTTCATATTGTACTAAGATAGAATTGAAAGTTTATGATCTTTTTCATATTGTCCTATTTTGTATTTCCTTGTCATATTGTTGCAGAAACAAGATTTCATCATACTTAATATAAGTGTGAGAGGTGAAATTTAGTCATAAAGGACCATAATAAAAACTTAAAACACTAAATAACTAATAAATCAAAACTACACTCATGATTGGACTGAAAAGGAAAACTTAAAAACCATAAAAGACTAAGGAGTGAAAACCTCCCTAAAATAGAATCCAACCTCCCTTTTGATCTTTAGATTTTTCCATTTGATGTGGATGTGTGCTTTGATACATGATCTAAGGCCAATGTTCGTTTCTCCTCCAAGTTGAGGAGCTTCATGAACCTAACTTCCACTCGATCTTCGCCTCCCATGTATTGGTCCATAAATCTCAAAATTAGCATTTTTAAATTCATAGGGAAGACCTGTTGCAAGCCATAGACTAATTGGTATGGGGATGTCCCCAAAGCATTCTTGATCCTCACCCGGTCAATCCATAGGGCATATTTAAGTTATGTGTGCCAATCCCGGTTGTTATCATCTAGGAGGTGTTTGATCATTGTTATCAAATTCTTGTTTATGGACTCTGCTACTCTGTTGCCTTGTGAATAATAATTAGAGGAGAATTTGAGGATTACCTAGTTTTTGAAGCCCATTGTGTGAGCGAGGCAGAGTAGAAAGAAGGACCATTGTCACATACCAGATAAAATGGCTAGGACTTTTGGAAAACCATCCTTTTTTGAAAAATCTTGGTGGCATAGCTTGCAACCTTTCCACACTAATCTGGTTGAAGGCAGGAGGATCTGTGAAGCCTTCAACAATAAAGTATTAGGACAGCCATTCCATCTCAATGAAAACCTTAATATGGGTCCATATCAGTAGTAAATGAAGATTTATTTTAATTTCCTCCCATTGGTTTTTAAAGACGTCCAAGTCTTTGAACATTAGATAGGGTTCGTGAGGTAAGGAGAAATTATGCTCAAGGCTACCAATTTTATCCTGCATGTAATCTTCAGGGTAGGGTACCATCTGTCTAGAATTGGCACTGCATACCACTTCTTCCAAACCACCTAAAATCTTATCAATGAAATTTTTCCTACACAGATCTATAGTATCAATCATGCTAGTACTAGCCCTAGGTAGACATGAGATAAAGGTTCCTACTATCTCACCATTAGTGTGCAGTGTAAAAATTTAATCGAAATAGGATTCACCTAGAGCCAACTTTGTCGCCCTTCTAGACATATCATCCATTGGTTTCAAAATTTTGCTCCATCTTTCTAGTTTAATTTACTTCCTGGAAAATTTATATCTCGTTAGTTTTGAATATGAAAGGTCATCACATTAATATAAATTTTCTATTTCAATGGAGATCCTTTGTTATTATAATTCTATGAAAGAAAAAGGAAAAGACTTTCTTCTTATAATATTTTTATAAAAAAAAGACATCTATTCTGCTTACCTTCTTACAGTCTACTCGACGTTGATCAACTTGTGGTCTATTAATAACTATCCTTCAATCTTATATAGACAAGGCAGAATTCAAAAGGATATCTAAATTTTCATATTATCTTCTACCTTTCTTTTCAGCTTCTTAATTACAATTCTCTAAGATTTATTGAAGGTTGATTGATCGCACAAATTTAATTAATACATTTCTAAAATCTTTCCTCATCATGAATAGATTCAACGGGAAATAAAGATTTGTATTTCCATGATCTATCTTTGCATGAGTCATTATTAGATTTTGCAGCCGTAAATCACTCCTAAATAAAAGTGTCATTATTATTAAATGTCTTATCCTACTCCCATAAATAAAACTACTTTCCCTGAAGATATCTAGTTCTATTAATTTTGGTCTATTCATGATTACTATTTGTCATTTCTTATTGAATGTATAGAGCATTTATATTACCACCATGATTAATTATTAATTGTACCATCTTCTCTTTTTTTTATGGTAAATTTTGATTGAATTCATTCAAATGTTGGATTACAAAAGTTTTTACATCAAACTGCCAAAAAGAGTAATCACCCCAAAAACTATCCATAGGGCCTAAATACGACTATCTCATAGTTGAAAATACTACCCTTTGAAATAGACTAACAACCAAAAATACACTATAGTGCTTACATGCAAACAAACCAAAACAACATCGTAAAACTAAGACTTAAATAAAGACTACCCAAGCCCTACCGAAAATAGCCCATGGCCTCCTCACGAGAGAAATTTGGTATTCTTGTCACCTCGGATGAAGTAGCCCCAGAGTCAGCCACCTTCTTTTTCAACTAGTCTGGATGCCTTGGCCTACTCATCTTATCCACCGATGCAGTAGATTTTACTGGAGTAGTCTTCTGTCATTTTCTCTCAGCAGCACCGCCATCCACTTTTTGCTCCTCCGCTTTATCTAGAAAATCTAGCACCTACACCCATCCACACCATACTTGATGGATTCTTGTGTCCATTAGCTATGTAGAGCTCCAAAATACCAGGGTTTTCACATCGCCTAGGCCACCGCCTATCATGCACCATGGGCCTTGCATCATAAGAAAACCCACCCTAAGTTTTGCACGCACAACAATCCCCTCCACACCAACTAACCATTTTGGCTCCAAGAATTTCCTTTTCACCCTCAGGATCTCCTCCTTTGTGTTACCCACCATCAAAACTAGTGCCAAGAAAAGAGAGGAAATATCAAGGTTTGTGTGAGAGTGCACCTCAAAGTTCAAAAATTCATCACCAAAAATGGTGGAAATTGCTTCACAAAACATGGGATCATCAAAAGAAAAGACATTTCTGAGCCGCTGGACTGAGATTTCATCCTTGAAAGTAGGGAGCTAATTCAAATACTCGAAAGATAATTTTTCCTCCATTGCACAACCTACACCACCCATAACTCTTCTGAAAAGAAAAACACCACCACCGTAGCGACATCTTTCTCTCTCAGCCCTTGTTCTGCAATTGCTTCAAATGGAGGTTGTGGCCTCCATGATTTATTGAGGGTTGGTGGCTCCTTGGTTTGTGCTCCCCCTCAAGGCCATCAATGAGGAGAAGTCACCGTTCTTTGATAACATCATCTTCAAATCAAATAAGATCCAGCCATAATCCGCAAGTTAGAAGGCATGTACAGAGTAGCCAATCAGGATTGTTGTCATACTTCCCAATCTAGTCACAGAATCATACAACCCAACCTTTCTATGATCTACTAACCACTTAACCTCATACACTGCCCTCGGCCAAGAATGCGACCACACCCAAAAAAGTTGCCTCCAAAATAGGAAAGGAAAAGTACACAAAACAATCATGAACAAATCTCGAGCAGCGCCTCCAATTTCATAATTGCTGAATTTATAACTATCCACAACACGTGCCATATGGTCGATCATTCTCATCCCATTCAAATTCACTGAAGTCCTCCAAAATTTTAGTTTTGTCTTCAATTGGTCACCTAACTCCAATGTTAGATTATAAGTCTACCACCCTATTGGCATCACGATAAACATGAGCAATTTGTACCTCTGGGATGTTGTTAATTATGCCCCTAATGCATCTTATATATTGATTCAAATGTCACACATCCATTTCCCCTTTCTTGATCCCATTGATCACTAACATTGAGTCCCCTTCCAAAATGAGTTTCTGAATGCCTAGGTTCTTAGCCAACCAGGCAGCTCCAATTACCACTTGACATTATGTTGTGTTGTTGGTACCGTCCACCAAACACATTGCTGCTAAAGCCAAAATGTCTCCAGATTCATTCCTAGCAACATAGCCAATCCCTTAGGGACCTGGATTCATTTTTGATGCTCCATCAAAGTTGATTTTAATCCAACCTGATTGAGGTGGAGCTCATTTTACTGTATTTAGACTGCTTGAAGGAGGGTTAACCCTACAAGGCCCTTGAATAGGTCATTAATTATACCATCTTTACAACAACTATGGTATTTGAAATAGCAGTATACATCAACACATCGAATATGTTTATATATATATATATATATATGT
>MU224972.1:4877687-4888201 GCA_018584345.1 Thuja plicata | reverse complement strand
TATATATATAATTATATATATATATATCCATATATATATGTAATATATTTCCTACAAAATATACATATATATACTTATATTTATACAATTATATATATATATATATGTATATTTCCATATATATATTAAATATATATGCTTTTCATCTTTGGAAGCTTGTAAAGGAGGAAAGAAAAAATATCCATATCTCATAAAAATGTCACATTTATTCCTCATCATGCATTTCATCACAATGTACAATAAGACCAACTTCATCTTCTATAACAACGTTATCAAACCATTTAGGCTCTATCAGGTTCTTAATATGCATAAAGATAAATAAAAACTCCAAATTTCTTCTAATTGATGGTGTCTCTTCACTGTATCATTCCCAATCTTCAACCATCAAAAAAGATAAGTAGGTATTTTCCTGTCATTCCTGATAAAATGTTGGTAGTACCTTGGTTTGGGTATTTTCAAATCTCCTTGGACACTTTCAATCACCTTATTTAGGTCTTTAAGATATTTCCTCTTAAATACCTTTCTGCAAAGTCGCCCTAAAGCCTATATATCAGGATCAACTTGTAAAGTCGAAGCTATAAACATTCCTGCTATGTCCAAATTTACTCGATGACTAATATCATTTTCTATAAATTCCCTTCCTAGGATGATATAAACGGCTCTTACTGTTATATCTCAAGTTGCCAAAATAATTTTCTTGATTCTTTTCATCGATATTTTACCATCAAAGGCTACCTATGGTTTTGAACATATAATTTTAATTGCAGTAGCCATATCTTGTCTACTAAGCTTCATGTTGGTAATCTAAAAAACTATCTCCTATTTATGCTTTCTTTGTTTGATTCATTCGCAATGTATTCTAGAAAATGGTTTAGTTTACCAGAATTTGATACATTTTTCTAATATAAATCCCTATTTTAACTTATCTGAACTTATTTTACACTTTTTTATAACATTTCATAATCTTTACTCTCATATGTTTTAATATTTCTTAACCTTGCTTCTAAAAAGTAATATGATTAACCTATACATGTTTTAACTTTGTCAATGCCCAAATTAGCTAATCTATTTGATGTCTTGTTTTTTTCTCTGTAAATGTGGTTTATAGTTAATCCTCTAGCATGTCTTACATAATTATTTAATTTCCAATTGGGATTTTTCCCCTTTCTAATTGCATTAATGGTTATCATTGAATCTCCTTCAATTTCTAATTTTTTTATTTCATTTGTTATGCTTAATTTTAATCCTTCAATAAGGGCAATAAATCATGCCTCATTATTTGTTTTAATACCTACTCGTTCAGATAAACTAGCAATTAATTCTCCATTACTATTGTGAACGCATGCTCCTATACCTGCAATTCTAGGGTTTCCTCTGAACGCACCATCAAAATTTAATTTATACCACCCATAAGAAGGAGGATTACATTTACAATCTACCCTCAATTTCAATACATCCTTTTTTGGTTCATAATCTATCAAAGGAATTTTGAGGCCAGTCTATTTATTTCTAGTTTCATCATCCCAAGGTGAGAATATTTTGGTTTGTTTGCTAAGAGAGTTCCAATTATTAACTACTTCTACAATAACATCTTCCACTTTGTTCAGAAATTGATTAGTCTAAATTTCTTCCTCTCTAAAAATTCTTTTATTTCTTTCTTTCCATATTTCCCATAGGATAGTTGAAGGAATTATAATCCATAGACAATTGTATAGAACACTATTCTTTGGTCTAGGCCATCAAAACATAAAAGCAAATAAATTATCTAGAAAGGCAGCTTGCCAGTTAAATCTTTTTTATATCCATTTTCAACATTGCATAGAATAATTACAATTGGGAAGAAGGAGATTAATACTTTCTTCCACTTGTTTACATAATACACAACAAGATGGTCCAGTATACCCCATTTTTACAATATTTATGTTGTTAATATTATCCCATGCAATGCTAACCAAGTGAACATACCAGCCTTTGGTAAACAAAGTTTATTCCAGCATAAATCAATTGGTGAATTGGTCTTTTCATACCCTTTTTTATTATACATCAGTCTATATCCATCTTTAGAATTATGTTCCCCATTTTTTGCAGGTAATCATACCCCTTTATCTTTCTCATTACTAGGAAAAATGTGCCTAGTACTTAATATATTCATTAATTTATCAAAAATTTCATATGTAATATACTCCTTCTTACAAATATTCCATTCTCACCCTAATACTAGATTGTTAAGAGGAAAGATTATATAGTTATTCACAAATAATCCCATATCAATTTTTAATTCATCTATCATGTCTTTATCATTCATCAATTGTGAGATGGGAGGATAGCCTTCCCAGGAATCATCCTTGAATAATGCCTCCATTCCATTTCCTATATTCCAGGTTACCTTATCTCCTATAATATTTCTACAATGTCTCATAAAATTTCATACTCTTGATCCTTTAGGGGGGTTTTCTTGTCTAGGAATACTCAAGGGATCCTTACCATCTAAATACTTGTATCTAATGATCTTCACCCATTTTAGTTCAGGAAATCTGACCATTTTCCATATCAATTTAGCTCCTAGAGCCAAATTTTGATCTTTAATATCTACAGCACCATCCTTTTTGTCTTTACAAATAGTTTCCCATGCCAATAATACAATTTTCTTTTTTTCATTGGCTCCTTGCCAAAAGAAAGATCTCATCTTTTGAATTAATTTTTATCTTACACCCTCTGGCATTTGTAAACAAGACATTGGGTAAATAGGTATTGCTGACAATACAGAATTAATCACGGTCTCTCTTCCAGCTGAAGTTAACATTTTACCTTTCCAAGATTCACCCTTCTTTTCTACTTTTTGAATAATATTATTCTACAGATTGGATTCTATAATCCCTTTATCTAGAGGTAAGCCTAAATATTTAGAGGGTAGGATACCTTTTTGGAATCTAATAACTTCATAATCTCTTGCTTCGTAACCACTTGGGTATTAAAGAAAAAGATCTCAGACTTTATCTTATTGATGATCTGGCCAGAGGCAACTGAATACTTATCAAGGATAATCTTAAAATTATTTTCCTCCACTATGTTAGATTTTCCAAATAACTTAGAATCATCAAAAAATTGTTGATGGGTAATAGGTTCTAGTTGACTTGTAATAGTAATGCCCTTAAGAACACCATTGATTATGGATTGAGATAGGGTTCTACCTAAAGCCTCGGCCATAATAATAAAAGGGAAAGGAGAGAGGGGATCCCCTTGTCTAATTACTTGTGAAATCTCAAAGAAACCCTCAGGATTCCCATTTACTAAAATAGATATTTCAGGAGTAGATATACATTCATATACTATACTCCACTGTTTAGAGAAACCAAAAGCTTCCAGGCATTTACATAAATAAAAAATCAATCCACCATGTCATATGCTTTCTTAATATCTAATTATAATAGCATACTGGGTACTTTATTGTTTTGGACAGAATGAATTGCTTCTTGAGCAATAATGATGCCATCTAATATGGATCGGCCTGGTACAAAACTAGTTTGTTCATCAGCAATGATTACTGGTAAAATAAGTTTTAGTCTGTTAGCCAGAATTTTAGTAAGAGTTTGTATATTGTATTACATAAGGCGATAGATCTAAAGTCCTCCATACTAATAATATCGTCTTTCTTAGGTATTAAATTAAAAAAGTTATTATTGATCTCTTGTAATAATTTACCAGAATTCCTAAATCCTTCAAAAACCAAAGTAACTTCATCTCCAATAAACGACTAGCATTTGTGGTAAAAAATATAGGAAATCCATCTGGCCCTGGGGTTTTATCCGAGTGTAAATGGTTTAAATCTTATTCCACCTCTTCTTTGGTGATTTTTTATGTTAATACATGATTATGATCTTTATTAATGATTTTAGGGATATTTGAACAAATTTCACTTTGTAGAGTCATATTTGGAGCTTTCTTATTTTTTAATAAATTTTCAAAATAATTGATAGCTTCATCAGTAATTAAATTTGGATCATCTATTTCTACTCCTAATGAATTTTTAATCCTTGTAATCCTATTGACTTGCCTACGGTTCTTAATGTTGTTATGAAAAAAAATTGTATTCCTATCTCCTTCTAACCATGTTTCCCTAGATTTTTGTTTCCAATGTATCTCTTCCTTAGCTAAAATGTCATCATATTTTTGTAATAATTATTTTTCTTTAAAATAACATTCTAAATCCATACCTTTTTTAATAATAATTTTATTAAGGTTTTTAAGTTCTACTTCCATATTTAGTTTAGATTCTTGGATGTTACCAAAAGATGTTCTATTCCATTCTTTGAATTTCAATTATATATGCTTTAGTTTGCACATGAATACATATGCCCTCAAACCTTTAATTTTTTTTCATTCCACCATATTTTAATATTATCTAGAATGTTATTATCTAAGAACCACATTTTCTCAAACTGAAAGGGATTTCTATTAGGTTTTATACTCTTTGAAATTACCAGCGCTACTGGAAAGTGATCAGATGCTGAATAAGGAAGAATAAAGTAATCTGAGTTGAAATTAAAATTACCTAAGTTTCCTTTAAATATAAACCTATCTAGTTTTCCCACAATATTGCTAAAGTTTGCTCTCCTATTAGTCCATGTCAAAATACCATTATTGGTTTTATTATTCAACCAATTATTCTTGTTGACCCATTCTTTAAAGTAGCTCATCACAACAGAATCTTTCCCTAATATCCCTCTTTTTTCATTCTGATTGAGTATTGCATTAAAGTATACTCCTATAATAATAGATGTATTCCTATAGCTTTGAATAAAGTATTCAATTTCTTCCCATGTTTTCAATTTTTCATTTAAGTCAATTGGTCTGTATATGTTGATAATTCTGAAAGACAACTTGCTTACTATACTGGTAATACACCCTCTCATCTAGTATCTAGATCCAGATATTTTTTCAAATTTAATTTTCCTAGGATCCCATAATATTGCTACTCAAGCTGAGGCGCCGAATGCTAGTTCCCCATAAAGTTCCCAAATCCCCAAATTTTTCCTAAAAGTTTTAGATTTTCCTTATCTAATTTTATTTCTTGAAGAAGAATACTATATGATTTATAAATTAATAAAATATATATTAATAATTAAATATATCTTTAATATAAATAAACATTGGTGAATAATATATTTTATTATTTTATATTGAAAATAAAGCATTTAAATATATATGATTTTTTTGAAAAAATGTATATAAGGATATTTTATATTTTTTTTAATTAATCAATTATTAAATGAAATTTAAAAAATTGAAGATATTAAGGGTTGTGAAATCCTTCCCCCCTTTAAATGTGCATCATCACTGATTCCTAAAAGGAATTGTACTTTTATATCCAAAAAAATTCAAGAAAAATTCATACTATACTTATTGTGTAATCTAGTTTCCTTTTTTTTTCAAATATGCATGATAATACAAGCATACACATTTGAATTCTATTGCACTTAAAATAAAATGAACAAGATTCATATCCATTTGATTAAATGCAATCTAATTTCCATTATATAACATTTCAAATCAATTAACACACACACTCATAAAACCAACTTTTTCAAAAATAATGTAAACACAAATTTAAAGCAAGCAAACTTATAATAAGACAATTATGTATGTACACCTAATAATAAATTTCATGAAAAAAATTTACGTGTGCATGTGTGTGTGTGAATTATATTACTACTTGGCAGTTTTCACAAGGTTAGACTACACCTCTCTGACAATGTTCCCTTTTCTTATGTTGTGTCGTTCCATATGTTGCATTCATAAGAACAACACAAAAAGCATCAATCCATTTTATTGCCATAATCAAATATCAAATCAAATACTCTTTCAAAATATTAATTCTTGCTCAAATAAGGCACCCTTATCCTAATATTCAACAAGTAGACATCAATTCTGCATAATACCTTAAAAATCATTTAAATGCACACGCATACCTATACTTTGGCATCATACAGTATTGACCATGTAACTAGGTACTTCTTCTAACATTCTTGTCATGTTATTATACATATCCACATTTTTTCTAACTCTTTCACATTATCAGTGCCTCATGAAGGATATATTTCAATGTTCAATATTTCAAAACACAACATGATCACTTAAAGATTACAAAAATTTTAACCAACATTAACTTTAAACCAGGCCACAACTTGATCATATGAAAAGATTGGAAATTAAAGCATTCATACGTACCTTCTAACATGTGGTACTCACCATATTCATAGATCATCCACGCATTCTTGAAAATCACCTATAAGTGTTAGTGGATCTACTTATAGTATGCATCTGACCTAGGCCCTTATGCCCATCTTATCACAATAACATCTCAAACATAAATATTAACTTGATTCATTACAATAAAAATTTGTCCATTACAATATCAATGTAAGTTAAACAAACAACACATCTTAACATGAGTAAAATTCATAATTTCATCTAAAACATATATGTGCATGTGCTTAATCAAGGTATTAGCATGGCTATGTCCTATCTTGACACATCTATGGCCATCTTGTTACATATTTACTATGGCCTCATTGTCACATATTCCTCTATGGCCTTCTTGCCAAAGATACTAAAGTCTTCAATTTCACTTAACCCTAAAGGTTACTTGCATATTGAGAGACAAAGGGTCAATGTGTCATATAATTATAAGTGATACTATACATCATTTATGCTTCCTTAGCCTCAAACTATTCTTCATCTATTATGCTCAAGAACAGAAATGAGGTCTAGACATTTTTATCGCCCAACCATAGAGTGGTTAGCTCTTCAGAGTTTCTCTGGGCTCAACTTGAAAGGTTGAGTGCCCGACTCTACATCAAAGAACCTGGATCTAGCAAGTCGGATAGAATCTAGTTAAACACTATGACTAACTATTATGACCCATAACAATAATAATGATGTATCTTCGCAGTGATATGGAAAGAAGAAATAACCATAAACATCCACTAGTATCAAATGAATGCAACAATCGCTTTGGCCAAAGCATAATTATGTCAGTTTCCATGGCAGATAGGTCAGATATGAAAATCAAATGCCTATCCTCCCCTATTACCCCATATTCGGCACCCTTCTATAAAACAATCACATGATAATGCATTTTTTTATGCAAAAAATTTTCATGCAATGTCTTATGCATAATAACTCATGCTAGACTCATTAAACATACTCATCTCTTTCAATAACAATTGCATAGAGAATTTATCCATCTCATGAGTATTCATGCAATACTCTTTATTCCTTATAGAGTCAAACACTCACACCACACACATATTTCTCAGTGTTAATTGCTTTATGTAACCCATATATTGCATAGAAAATTTATCCATCTCATGACTATTCATGCAATACTCCTTATAGAGCCAAATACTCACACCACACACATATTGCTCAATGTTAATTGCTTTATGTAACCCATAACCTTATGGTTAACATCCTCAAAATGTTCATGCTCATTTCATGACATATAAAAGATGCTCCAATCATAATAGTAATGCAAGAACAAGAATGATATTTTTCTGCAATCTACCCTTTTGAAGATTATATTTATATATGACATGAGTGTAATAGAATGTATCATATCATAACACAGAACTAGCAACGTAAAACACATCCTAGCTAGCACAATATAATGAAAGAAATCTCAAAGGTAAAAGTGCACAAATTGCAGTATGGAATCACAAAGGATGTGCACACAAACCATAAATATATGTGAGAATAAGAATCAAATTTAATTTCTATAATAGAAAACTTGGTGGATGGTTTATCACAAGAACCCTTAAAAATTTTGAAACTATCCCTTTCAGGACTTCTAAAACATGACCAAACACTTGGCAAACATTTTCCTAAAATACTTTAACGCTGGAGTTAATGGAAACATAAATTATCTCTAATCATGTATTCAAACTTGATTTTTTTAGCAGACACGCATAACCTTAGTGTCTTATGCTAGTATTTTTGACTAAGGATCATCTATCAATTAATCATGCAACATATTTCATAGAATTTTACTTTCTTTCTAGCATCACATATGTAGAATACAACTATTTCCCTACAAATGCATCACGTGCATAAAATATAGTTCATATTTTTTTAAAACAAATATGATGAGTACATAGTTGAAAAGCCCTATGAGTTCTCTTTTCATGCTTGACCTACTAAGTTCAGGAAATCAATGCAAATCCAAAATTATGATCTTCTTTTTCACAAATGATCTATCTAAACTATCCATTTCTTTTTCTCTTATATGCCAAAATGCATTCCTAGAAAAATTAAGACGAGAATGACTCAATCATCATAATTTTTACATCATGCAATGAACAATTATCCTTCCTCTTTCAAAATGGACTTCTCACATTCAATTTTATCTCTTCAATCATCATCTCAGGATGCTCATTCTAAACAAATTTCACAAACACATTGTTTAATACAATGTATTCATAACCAAGCACTTCAAGAAATTATAGAACATTGCAATGTAAAAACAAGCAAAACATTCAATACATTATACACATACCCACACAACTCTCAACAAAAACTCATACAAAGAAGGGTACTAACCTAAGAGTGGTACTTTCACTTCTATAATCTTAAGACAAGGACATACTTCTTGTTCCTATCGAAAATGACCATAACTAGGAGACTCTCTCCCTACTCTAGCAGGTCCACATGGCTTAAACACCAACTCAGAGAACTAGCACTTGCATATACTAAATAGAATGACTCAAAGTTCATGTGAACAAAAGTCGCAACTAAGGATAGTGAACTCAAGGCCCTAGAGTGGAACCTAAAGCTCTAATACCAAATGTAAGGTCCACATGTTTACCTATAAAAAATCAAGTATTTACCTAAGAATAAAAATTCAAAAATAAGGACACAGAGGATAAACTCATCAAATTGGGCTCCCAGATTCAGGCCCAATCCATTGAATTTAAAAGTAGATACATATTAAATGCAATTTTCACTGTAACACAGAGTTAGATACAACATTAATGTCAGGCAGATGAGATAGTAAACACATGAATAATGTTGGACAACTGAATATGACATTGACTAGATGGGTGGCTTATTTGCACTGAGTTATAGGAGTAGTTTGTGTCGACACAAGTGGGCTCTTTAAACATACTATATGCACAATAATTATTTAGGTATCCAACATGTTGGAGCAATGTTTCCCTTCTTTCTTCATCTCAAATGCCACTCGTCGCTATCTCGTCGACTCTCCTCCAACTTCCATTAGTTTTATTTATTTATTTTCACCTTTCTCCCGCTTCTCCACTCTTATTCCCACACTCCTCCCTCCAATTTAAGAGAAAAGGCTGCCTAAATGCAGCATAATAATTACATTACATAATTTTTTGTTGTTAAGGCAAGGTTCCACTTATGGTTTCGTTCTTGTAAACTCCCAAAATTTCAGCCATGGGGAAGAAATATACATTTGTGTATGCATGTTTTATTAAAACTAAAGACTTATTTGACATAGCTTTTAGTTATAAAATTTTAACTTTAGTTCTTTCCTTGCTCTTATTACTTTTTCTTATTACTTTTTCTTTACATAACATATTCTCAAAGAGATTCCTTACTTATTTACTTATCCTTTTTCTAAAACTTACGTAGGAGTTTTTTTTAAGTCCTTTTTTTTTGTTTGTAATTTTTCTTTATAATATCCTTTTAAAATTTTATTAGTTTATTTATATATATGATTTATAAATTGATAAAATATATAGTAATAATTAAATATATCTTTCATATAAATAAATATTGGTGAATAATATATTTTATTCCTCCATGCAATTTAAGAGAAAAGGCTTTTAGCCATGAGCAAGAAGTATACATTTATGTATGCATGTTTTATTAAAACTAAAGATTAATTTAACGTAGCTTTTAGTTATAAAATTTTAACTTTAGTTATTTCCTTGCTCTTGTTACTTTTTCTTTACATAGCATATTAAGACATTCCTTACTTATTTACTTCTCCTTTTTCTAAAGCTCACGTGGGAGTTTTTTTTTTTTAAAGTCCCCCCTTTTTTTTGTTTGAATTTTGCTTTATAATATCCTTCTAAAATGTTATTAGTTTATTTATATATATGATTTATATATTGATAAAATATATAATAATAATTAAATATATCTTTCATATAAATAAACATTGGTGAATAATATATTTTATTATTTTATATTAAAAATAAAGCATTTAAATATATATGCTTTATAAAAAATGCATATAAGGATATTTTACATTTTTTTTAATTAATCAATTATTAAATAAAATTTCAAAAAAATGAAGATATTAAGGGTTGTGACAAAGTAAAGCACGTATCGTTATCCATCCATCAAAGGAGATTTTATTAAATCATTGTGTGTGTGCGTGTGTGTGTGTGTGTGTGTGCGTGAGCGCATGGGTGTGTGTGCGTGTGTGTGTGTGTGCGCGTGCACACACGTGCGTGTGTGTGTGTGTGTGTGTGTGTGTGTGTGTG
>MU224972.1:4860903-4876931 GCA_018584345.1 Thuja plicata | reverse complement strand
CCCCCCCCCCCCCCCCCCCCCCCCCCTCATATTAGTCTATAGTTTTTAGGGAAGGTGGTAAATATGTACGAGGAGCAACATAAAGCATGACAGATGGAACAATAGCCAGTTCTAAACAAGGACCACTTTGTGAAGATGGGCCACTTCGTTTGTCACTAGGACTAAGAGATAATTATTTTGCAAATCTAGTTGAAGTACCATGACGTGAAGATGGGTCACTTTGTTTGCCACTAAGACTAAGGAATAATTATTTTGCAAATATATTTGGTAAATCATGATTAACATCAATAAGCACATACATATCATCAGAATCACTAGCATGAACATCATCATTTGCATTAGAAATATTGAAAGAATCATCATTAAGAGTATCTTCTTCATCCAAATTAATTCTACTAGAATCTAAGATATGAATAGAATTATCATGTTTGTTCAATTTCATCTTTTCAAATTAAGTTCCTCCCTTGGGCTATGCATAGGCTGATCAAAGGGAATCAAAGTATTAGTATATGTCTTAAGGGAGGAAATATTTTGGGAAGCAGGATCATGGGCTCTAGCACGGCGTTTACGATGATGGTCACAAGCACAATAATTACATTTGGTTTTACTTGAGATTTGGTTTGGTTTAGGATCAATAATATTAGGTCCTTTTATTATTTAGGAAGAAGAATAGAAAGCACCACACTAGGTTGAGAGATAGTATATGGTGGAATGGAAGCACATAGAGGAGGTGTAGGAAGAAGTCCATGTCTAGGGAAAGGGGATGGATCTATAGAACAAAAATTTCTATGTTCATAAATCTTATAGATTTTTTATTTTTTTTAGGATGGGAAAATATTATATTTCAAAGGATGAATTGGCTGAGATGTGGAAGGCAAAAATAAATCAAGCTCAAAGTTTCCTCGACGTGATAAAGGTTAATCTAGACTATGATTAATTTTTACAATTTATCCATTGTGGGGAAATTTCAAACACTTATGAGTAGAAGAGACTATGACTTTCATGAAGGTGAGCCAAGGAAGACCAAGTCTAAATTGAAAATTATTAAAAAAAAAATTGGGATGATAACGAAGGTGACATCTAGAGTTTTACCACCAACTTCTACGGGAAAAGTAATGAAACCGTGAGTAGGATAAGTGAAACCAATGAATTTTTTTATCACCACATCAAATTCATCATAAAAATATCATTGCAACTGTCTAGTGTAAATATGTTCTTCAATTATAAAATCTACCATGAAAGTAGGATCTATAAGGACACCACAAGAAAAGAGATCATTAACCTTTTCTATAATGTAAAGAGGACCATCATGTGCTTTAATAGTCTCATTAAAATAAAATGTAATGAAATGCTTACGTTCAGGTTTGGGTTTGGGTTCAGATTGATCAATAAGGTTGGCAACATTGTTGGCTGCATACATTCATTGTCATAGTAAAAAATACAGGTGGAGGAAGATGGTAGAGACTAGGTAGACTCAATAGTATTTGTAAAATGATAAGTCAAAGTCTTATTATAGATTTGCAAGTTTTGGTTTGCAGGTGTGAAATATTTGTTTCCTTAATCATTAACACCCTCAATTGATATAACATTGAAATAAATGAGGTCTCGAATAACAAATTTCAAATGGAAATACTTCTCAATATCATGGTCAGGTTACAATGGTATTGCCAAGAAGATTTGTGGTCAAAGAACTTAAGAAGGTTTGGATGTATCAATCAATTTAATGGGAGGTAGTTATAAAACATTAGCATTAATCAACTTCAACATCACATTATGCAAAGATTAAAAAAGTTGTGTAAAATTATGAGAGGGCCTAAAAATAGATGACAAAGGAGCCACACCTTTGGATGTTTCTGCAACTTGTTCATCAACATTGTTTGATGAATTAGTGATCTTGATGAAGCTCTTAGGTTCTTGAAACTTTTGATATGATTGGGATACAACATCACTTTTATCAATTGAAGCCATTGGAGTGGTGCTCTCAAACTAACTCACTTGAAGCTGATAATTATGAATAATTGCACATAATTGAGTAAAGGAAGATAATTTAGAAAGTAATATATTATCCCTAATATCTTTGTAAATTAGTAATGAAAATATGTTGAATATCAAGATCAAACAAAAGATAATAAATTTGAGTTTGTAAATGCTTAAATATACCAATAAAATTAGATACTTTTTCTTTAACACCTTGTTTACAATGCATCAAATCATTCAAAGAAATCATAGGACCAATGTTGTAAATTGAAACTATTGCATGAAAGCATTAACAAGTTTTTGGAAGGAATCAGTGGAATACAAAGGCAAAGAACAATACCATTGCAAGGCTTTACCTCAAAATGTTCTAGTAAATATTTTAGCCATGAACCTATGATCATGAGAGAAATCACTACACAGTGTTTGAAAGGTTTTAACATGAGTCAAAAGATCACCCTTACCATTGCAAGTCTCTAAATGAGGAGTTTCCATGTATTGAGGGATAAAAACACAAAGGATATCTAAGGAAAATGGACTAAAAACAAGTAGGAATGCTAAAATTGTATTGATTCATGGACGCAATTTGTTGTTGAGTTTGAGACAAGATATTGATAATTGATTTAGCAGAAAGAGTAGTCAGAGATATGTGTGAAAGATGTGGAACATTATGGGAGATGGAAGGAATGGTACCATATGAAAATTTGACATTATTGTAAGTGAGAATGGATGAAGGTAAGGAAACACATGGAATACTTGAAGGAATAGTAGGATTAGGAATGCTAACATGTGTAGGATTGATGTTTTGAATGGAGGTGGTTATGAGAGATGGAGCATGAGTGGACACACTAGGTATTGAGTTAGGGATAGGAATAGAGGTCTCAATACTAGTGGTGGGTGGAATGAAACCAAGTTCTTGGGCACAATCTCCACTAGGCTTGACATTGTTATCAATGATATGATAGATACTGTGCAAGATATTAACACCATGCTCATAATTTTGAATTAACTTCCTCAAACCCTCTACTCCGAAGATGACCTTAGGATTAAAGTTATGTTGTCCTAACGATTTCTCAAATTATTCAAAATCATGGAAAATATTTTGCACTTGCATAGGAGGGACTCTTAAGGCCTCATATTCATCATGAGAAGAGTGGGAAGAGTTGTTCTCAACAATAGTATGCATGTTGGTCTCATCAATATTCCTAGGAAACAAAGAGGACCTGAGATAAAAGGAGCCCAAAAGTCTACAACTTATACTAATGTGAATGATATAGGTAAGACTCAATGTAATAACACTCATGCATAAGAAAATGAAATAGATAGATCTAATGTAAATATGAACTTTGAAAGGGATATGAAAATCAACTAAGCACAATAGCATATTTAATGAAAAGAACATCTCACCATCAAATGAATATCTAATGCATAAAGGGGATCTAATACCAAAATCAAACTAGAAACTTTATGAGTTAGATTCACCAAAATGTACAGTGGTGGAAAAGGGAAGCAAAGGTAAAGGGGTTGATTACAGCTTTTCCAAATTTCACACTCAAAAGGAAGATGTCCCAATAGGCTCAAGTATGGACCTAAGCACTAAATGAGGCAGTGATCCTTCGCTAAATATATAATTTTAAAATAGAAAAGATGAGAGATACAATGTAGATGAAAAAATAGACAAATAGGGACAAGACTAGAAATAACAGATTGATAACTAACTACCAGAAACTAGAAATGAGCTGAATCAGGGTCCAGACTAGTGTATTAACTAGTGATTTCAAGCTGAGCTAAATTTGTAAGGTAAAAAATGTTTCAAATGCTCTATACCTGGGACCATTGTATTTAAAACATTCTATTCCAAGTACGTTTGACTAAAAATATTTGAGATCCTTCAATATTTCCAATCTACCCAAAAAATATTTGACAGCTCTGTAACCTATTATTGCATGTAGAAAAATGAGGAAAAGGTTGGGTAAAAGGGGTTGTCCTTGGTCAAACCCCTGTTTAGGAATCATCCTTGAAAATGAAAGGAAATTTCATAAAGGAAAGTATGTAAGAAGGTAAATGTTTTACTCACCTTGCATAAACCCTCATGGATGGATGTAGGTATCACTCATACCTATTAATATGCTTGAATTTTCTTTAAATACAAAGTTTTGACCTTGGAATGTAGAGTATAATCAAGGATGGTCTCACAAATGCATGGATATATGAATGTCACTCATAGAACTTCAATGTAGATATGTTTGATAATCACTTGCAATGAAGGAGAGATGAATGTGGATGGAAGGAAGGATCTTCTTTCTTGGTTGAGGATTCCTCTACTTGGACATCGTGGGAGAAAAATTTATTCAATTGGACAAGATTGTCTTGGAATGAATTGGAGAAACTAGATCTTGGATGCTTTCCTTCAAATATTGAATCTGATTGCTTGAATGTGTGTGCTCTTGAAAGCCTTGTGAAAAATTGATTTCATAATAGTAGATGTCAAAATGAGGAGATATAGGGTTTTTATATACTTCATCCATCATTTCAGGATTCAAAAATAAGTCAGATCAACCACAGGATCTAATTTCCCATTAAAACCCTGATATAGGGATACAGGCCAAATTTGGGCCAAGAAGTGTGGGAATAGAATGTCTGAAATGTTCTACTCCTAGGTACATAACGTTGGAAACATTTTGTACCTAGGAGAAATAATCTGAATTTAAATTGGGTGTTAGGATGGTGGAAAAGATTCAGGAAAAGAGGAATTAGGTTGCTAGGATCAACCATAATAGACATCAGATCTCAATATCACCAAAATGGGGCATGATATAGCATCCAATTATGGGTGCTAACTTTTTAGGATAGTACATTTAACTATTTATATTAAGTCATCAAAGTGGTTAGTTGATATCACATTTATATCTAGAAAGTGGATGTATTATTCCCATGAGTTAATATTGGAAATTATCAAGGGTTTAATGATTTAAGTTAAATTATTGAAGTTAAATCAATTTTAACTTTAATAATATTAATTATATTAAATGAATCTATGATATGATGACATAAAGGGGTTTAAAGTGGTCTTAAGTCTTTTTCATAAAGTGACTTTATTTTGGCGTCGGGAGAGTTATAAGGTTTTAAGTAATTTAATGAAATGTTTTTATAGAGATAGGCTCCAATGTTTTTTATTAAGGTAACAACAGGGTTTTGAAGGGGCCCCAAACCCTTTACAATAGAAAGCAAAGAAAAAGCATTAAAGTGCCACCAAAAAATAACTACTGCCAACAGAAACAACACTTATAATACAGGGGCACAACCCCGAATATTACAATGTAATTTTTAAACCCAAAAAGGGACCATGTAAAATAGGAAACCTTGCAGCAAACAAAACCAAAAACCCTCCAGCTGCGCAATCACTCTAGCATCTTAAGAAACTCTTTAGACTCCTCCAGGTGAATCTACATGTTTAGGATTGACTGGAATTCAAGCTAGTAAGATCTTTGGACTGGGGAATAGTTTTCCTTTTAGTGCTTGATCTAGTCCTTGTCCCCGGTCCCGAGGTTTGAATTTCCTGACTCCCACCTTCATCTTCAATGTTTATTGTTTTTTTTCATTGTTATTCCCCTCTTGCATGGCATACAGGGCTTTGAGATTATATATCATAGATTTCATTCCCATGTTGTTCATAGTTAGCAGATTCCTAAGCATAATGTCATTATTGATAACTTTTTCCATAATAGGGGTTATCATGCTTTAAATGGCACTATTAATCTTGTCTTCCAACCAACAGTAATTCTCTGTTACAGCCTCAGCATAAAAGATTCTCACCTTTGTTGTACATTGTTGTGTCATTCCTCATCTTATCAATTGTTTCCTCTAGTACATCATTCCTCGCATCCAGGGCTCTATATTTGACGTGAAGGTCTTGAACATCATGGAATACCCACTTGTCTATGTTGAATGCATAGATGAACTTGTTTCTAGTGGCTTTTAGGACACTCATGTGTGTAACCCTTTTTGTGTTTAAGATTTGTTCTGAATTGGCTTCCTTAGCGTTGTTCTGAGTTTTCCTATTCTCCTACTTCTCCATATTTTCTTCCCTAGTCAGATTATCAAGTGGATTGGAGTCAGCCTTCTAGTTATTAATGTTTGTAGGGTATCCCACATGGGTGTTATCATAATCATTATTCTCTTAGTTATCCATCTCCATAAACCCATCTTTGTCCCCAATAAACACCTCATTATTTCATTCTTTGTTAGTTTTCTCCATTTCCCCTTTTCCTATCTTAGTAACCTCATCAGAGCCCATATGGGTTTCCTCCATATAATCTTGAATAATGGTATTGATCAGGTTAATGATCTCATATGGAATTTACTGCTAAACATATTTGATAAAGTCACCTTCAATACCTTTTTCCATCTTCCATCTTTTTCTCATTCACATCATTTGAAGCCTTGTCCTTCTCAAGATTCTCCATAGTGCTTAACTCACCTCTCTCCAGAGCATCATCCTCAGAATAAATAACAGCATTGTCATATTCCAAAATCATACCTTATAATTCATCTAAAATGGATGACATAACCTCTTTTTTACCAGAATAACCATTTTGGCCTTCTTGTTGGGAGACGGATTACCCTTATTTTCTGCTCTGGTATTCATAATAGTCCACTTCTGAGATCCCACACTCTTAGGTATCATCTCTGGAACATGATCACACACATAGTCTACAATGAGAAAAATAAGACCCTCATAGAGCACTGGGCTTAATTTAACTCTATGGTCTATGATGCTCTCATTGAGGGAGCTCAGGAGAAATTACAGGAAAGAAACCCTAGCTTCATGATGGAAGTGATTCACAAGCACAAAGTGAAAGTTATAAACTCTGGTAAATCTACCATCTAGGATAAAGTATTCCATTATTACCCTAAGAACTTTTTCCCATACAAGCTTAATATTGGAGTTGATGAATAGCATCAACCCTACAGCTCCCAAGAATCACCTGCATTCAAACACCTATCACAAAAAGAGAGAAGCAAAAGCTATGGAGGCCAGAAATAATAGATCTGTAAAAGAGGAAACGTCCTCAATTGATTTAATAAAAATGGAATGGAATTACAAAATAATTTTAATAATTAAAAAGTCATCAATCCTAATAAAGGAGATCAAAACCCTAAGAAGGGTGGAGAAACCTAGGTTGCATATCTAATTAATAAAAGAATTAATTATTGCATGCCTAAATTTTAGCTTAAGTAACTAGAGATAAAAAGGTGACTTAATAATTAAATCAATAATGATCTAATTAATAAGTGAAAAGGTGACTTAATAAGTAAATCAATAATGATTTAATTAACAAATAAAAACACTTTTTTTCTCTAACACCCCCCCTTAAGATAAACTTAGGGAGAAGTTAAAAACCTAGAAACAACTACTGAAAGCAGGAAATGGGTCCTGACAACAAGGCCTAATCATGTACCCAGGTAAAAAAAAATCTTTGGAAAGAGGAGAAAAGGAGAAAACCTGGTGGGAAAAACCCCTCTCCTAAAAGAGATGAAGACTAGTGAAGGACTGAAGAAGCCTCCAAACTAGAGAATGTCCCAGAAGATAGGAACAATGGATGAACATGTAGAGAACCTCTGAAGCATGAAGCTAAAAACACTGTCAAAGAATAAGTATTGGAACCTCCACTACAATAGAACATGATCAGGTAGAGAAGACTATAAACAAAGCCTGAAGAGTTGATCAGTCAAAGATAGAAGGATTCCTCCAAAACATGAATAAAAGAGTGTCCTTATGGTAAATGATCCATCTCACTGAAATGCATAGGTACTCAGCCACTGCATCCACCTAGTACGTAGGAACAAATACTAAATACATATATCACTCCATCAAACCAAGAAAGCATTAGAACCAATAGGAGATACCCCCCCCATAATGCTAAGTAGGGAGAGGCATGACCGGTACACTAAATCAGACTGACATGAATAATTGCATGATGAAGAACGTACAAACACATATAAAGGATGGTGTCGTGGAAGGATCACTCTATTGACACACATCATGAGGATAATGTCATGGAAGGAACACTCACTTGAAAAAGGTAGTTGGAAAACAAAGAAAACATCAAACCCCCCATGGCACTTTATAATATAGTGCGAGTACAATCAAGCACAAAATGTGCAGGATCTCAAGCATGCATCAGATGACACTTTATTTGAGTGCATTTGCAAAAAAAGAAATATGATAAAAGTAGATGTATACAATATCCAGGAATGACAAAAAGCTATAGAAACATGAAGAACAACTAAAAATAAGTCATCCCATGCATGGAAAATGACCCCAGGACCTGAAACATCCAAGATATCCAAAAGATTGCAAAAATGAAAAAAATTGAATAAAAAATACTTGCAGGATAATCTGAGTGTGAGACCCATGACATAAGATAGAGCACTGAACCATATTTCCAACACCATGTGGAAGTCAAAATATGGAGTCCAAATGAGCACGATATGGCTCCCAGAGTGCAAAAAAGAACCCTAACTTTAACTGACAAAAAAATTGAAAGATAAAAAAATAAAAAATTCTAATCTCCAAATTTGGATAGAGCTCGGAAAGAGCTTTCCAACGATATAATATAGGTCAAAAACTGATATTGTATGCGCAAGATATGAGCAAAAAACCACAAGGTGCTCATTATGAAAAAAAGGGCAAGTTGTATGATGGGTTGGTGGCCATCACATTTAACCCAAATCTCAGACCTACAACTACTGACATCAGTGGCATGGAAACTAAGGCAGCATCAAAACTGGGGTGGATTTCTGTCTCAAAAATCATGCCAAGGGTCGTGCATGCAAAAATAGGGCCCAAATTTCAACTTTGTCCAAATTGGACATGTCTTATATGAAAATGGGCATTTTGGAGCATTTCAGACACAATCGTGATGTCATTTTGTTCCCACAGTGCTCCAAAAAATATCTCCACCCAAAATCCATGCAACTTTTCATAGAAAACCTCTCAAAAAACCAAATCTAAAGGGCAAGACCAAAAAAACTCTCATTAAGAGAACAAGGGCATGAAAGGGCAGAGATCTGATACCGTATTGGATTTGATGAATAACATCAACCCTACAGCTCCCTAGAATCACATACATGCAAACACCTATCATGGAAAGAGACAAGCAAAAGCTATAGAGGCCAAAAACAACAGATTTGTGAAAGAGGAAACATCCTTAATTGATTCAATAAAGATGGAAAGGAATTACAAAAGAATTTAATAATTATAAAGTGATCAGTCCTAATAAAGAAGATCAAAACCCTAAGAATTGTGGAGAAACCTAGGTTGCATGTCTAATTAATAAAAAAAATTAATTATTGTATGTCTAAAGTTTAGCTTAAGTAACTAGAGATAAAAATGTGACTTAATAATTAAATCAATAATGATTTAATTAATAAGTGAAAATGTGATTTAATAATTAAATCAATAATGATTTAATTAATAAGTGAAAATACATTTTTTCTCTAACACTTAATGTTATTAATATTAACATAATCTACATTTCCTTTAACAAGCAGAGCCTTTTCTTCGTTTGTCTTGGGGAAATCCTTATAAGCCTTGTTCCCAGTCTTTTTATCTTTGGCAAAGTTAATTCCCTCAAGAGGCAAACTCATAATTTCAGCAATGAGCTCTAAAGTGAGAGGGAAAGATTTACCCACCAAATTTTTTGGCTCCAAATTTCTCAAACTAAACTTGCAAATGCCAAAATAAAAAAATTTCAGCTCCAACTTCATCTTGAACACCCACAAAGTGTGCGTGATAAGACCAGTATTAATGTTGTTGGAGACCACTTACCACTTTGACTTAAAAGTACTCGAGCTCTGATTCAAATCATGCCCTGACATCATTAAATCTAATAACTCCCTCCTTTTGGTTGATCTTGTCATGATTAATGAAATTATTGATTTCATCATTAATTTTATTCATTCCAATCCACTTTTTGATGATGTCATTCTTAACACCTATGTTGGCCAACCCATCTGCTACCTGGTTAGCTTCACGGTAGTTATGGGTCACATAGAGTCTTTCAAATTTAGAGGCAATGTTGTTGATTTTCTCTATGATGTGATTAATAGATCACGAGGGTTTACTTAGGCCTTTGATATTATTGATGATATATAAGGAGTCTCCCTCCAGCCAAACTTTTTTACACCCCAACTCTTCTGTCAACATAATAGTGTTAAGGGTTGTGTTGGTACTCTCATTTTATGAGAGTACCATAGTATGTTTTTCAAAGTTTCAGATCTTCAATGGTGGATTTCTTCAAGTTCCATAATTCTTGAGATCCTTTTTTTGCATGTGAAGGTTCCAGAGGGATGTGGAAGCTATGTTTTGTTTCCTTTGCATCTTCTTTTTGCAGACAGAAAGGGTTGAAAATGGTCAGAACAATCATGGTGCCTTCACCAGTTTCATTTGTTCATAAATGCCTTAAGGCATATATCCCACATTGGCTGTGCAGTGCAAAACTCAAATATTTTTATATCCCGGCACTCAATAGTTAAGTGCCTAAAAGATGTGCCTTTTTGGAAGGCAGCCTAGTGGTTGGGAGGTGACATTACGGCCAGTTGGTGAACAATGGACTATTTTTGTGGGCCCATGCAAGTGACGTGTTAGAAGGTGATAGGTGGCAAGATCTCATTCACTCATATTTGTCAGAGGCCATAGCAAAAAATGTGTGTGAGTGTGCAACAAGTAGTTGTCGCACAGTCACAGGGTTGGCAAGCGGTCATAAATTTAACCAGCGAGTGCGCGACTGACAGTTGTCATCTACTCATTTTGGTTAAGACAGATAGCAAGAAATGTTGGTGAGTGCACGAATAACCATTGGTGGTTAGTGTTGTGTACTTGTGTCAGCTAGTGGTGGTTAAAGAAATGAGTTGTGAGTGCATGAGATGTTTCCACGTGTACATGCTAGAAGGAGGATCGAATATTGGTTGTAGACTAGCAGAGGTAAAGAGAATATTTGGCAAGGTGTTGCGAGTGTGCGAGGCAAAAACATGTGGAGGTGTCAATGAGATAGATGTGTGGTGGTTGTGAGCTCACTAGGCAAAGAGGAATATTTGGCAAGGGGCCATGAGTGCACGAATAGCTGCCACATGTCCAGAATGGTTAAGCACTAAAGGTAAAGGTATTGCATATCTCTTTTGATCATGCGGTGGGTGTAAAGCCTTGAAGTAGAGATGCATACAAATTAGTCATTGAGGCATTGTGCCTGATGAACACATGTCCCAGTGGGTCCGACTGAAGTTGGGAATAGTAAAGTACAATTTAGACAAGTTCAAGAAGATCATGCGGTTGGCGTGAAGCCTTATGGGTAAAGTGATTGATATCTAGTGATCAAGGCAATGTGCCATGTGTTCTTCTAGTTAGTGGGACCTACAATTTTGATGTTGAGGTTAAAGTAAAGTTTGGATGAGCTTGAAAATATTTGACGGTGGGCTTAAAGCCTTAATGCAAAGATGATCGTGAGATAATATTTGAGCCATCACGCTTGTGCGACACATGATGGAATCAGATCCTAAGCCTGGGTAACTTAAAATGATCAACAGATATGTTTTAAAGTTGAAGAGGGTTTTTATCTCACCCGTCTAAATCATTTGTCATGCCACCTATAGCCATTATAATAGAAATTTAAATATTTGAATATGTTTTCAGAGTGTTTTCATGCTAGTCGGCTAACTTTTTGTCTCAGAGCCATAAATGTTGCAATCTGATCTTGTGGGTCAACTGTGCACAGTTGTTGAAGACCAGAAGGATTGAAATCTAATATGCCAAGCTGCATTTATGTCTGGACTTGACAAATAAAAGTTTTTATATCAGAGGGATAAGTGCATATAGGTTGTCTAGTCTTTTCTACATTTATGTTGAGCTATTCTTCATGTTAAGGCTTGATAATTGACCTCAGGGTACTGCGCTCACATCCATGGATTAGAGAATTTGATTGCAAATCAAATTTGCACAGATTGAAGAGAGATAGGGTTTCAAATTGATAATAGAATTAAATGTTTGCATTAATTGGTTGTAAACCCTAACCCTAAATGGTCAAAATCTTGTAGCATTCATGTTACTATAAAGGAATATTCAAGACCATTTAGTAAGGGTTGGAAAATTGGGAGAGTAGAAAGCATTAGGCTTATACTTGTTTCTAGTCTAGGATATAGAAAATGTATTACAGATTGTGCTAAGATAGAATTCAAAGTTTATGATCTTTTGCATATTGTCCTATTTTATATTTCCTTGTCATATTGTTGCAGAAACAAGATTTAATCATACTTAATATAAGTGTTCTCAGATTTTAAGTCTCTCCTTTGTGTTATCTCTATGAGTTGTAAGTTTTTTGGCTTACTGTATGAGTTTTGCTTATGCAAATGTGTATTCCACAATTCTTTGATCTTAGACAAAATTAAAATTCTTTTGATATTATATTGATTCTATCTAGATATCTACTTAAGGACCTTGTAGTGTGTGATTTGAGATATCTTTATATTTATGGCCTTGAATATATACCAATAGGTGGTTTTAGTTTCAGTATTGTATTTAGGAGTTTACCCAATGGATAAGGCACTGATCTAAAGCAAGTATATTCTTTGGAGGTATATGTTAGACTGGTTTAGCTATATTTTGTCCCTGAAACTTACATCAAAACCATTTCATTTCCCTTTATTTTTTGTAGTTGTTGTTATCCCACTATGGTAGTGAAGAGTCAATAAGTGGGTGGTTACCATTTAGTACTTACTTGCCATAAATATGTTTTAATCATCTAGATTTGTAATGAGTTGTGAAAGTTGAATATTTGTCTGGATTAGGTGCACCCACCTTGGTTTTGCAGAGCCAGAAGAGTAGAGGACAGTCTTGTCCAATAGTTGGTCTATTTACCTTGCACAACTCTCAGACTTGGAATTAACCATTCCTAATATTAGTCTCAGGGTATATTGGTTTCTTTTACAACATAACAATTTTAAACACCAACAAGATGGCGACTCTACTGGGTATACATAAATAAAAATCTTTCTAAAACCTTTCAAGGAATCTCTAGTATTCTACTATTTACATCATTTGACCCATCTGAGTCACCATCAATATGGACACTCTACTGGGGATAGTACAGTAATTTATCATAATTGACTAGTAAGTTGATCATTGGAAGCATAGAGTTACTCAAGTTTGGTCCTTTGTCATTATTTTATCTTGAGAGTTCTCTATTTGAAAATATTCATATTAGTTAGTTTTGTGATCCCAACTAGTGTTGGGTGGTGACTCTGAGTATCTCTGCAGCAGTGTTGAGTATTAAATATCATTTTATCATGCACTTTCCAATATGAGTTATAGAGCTGGTACCAAGTCTTACCAAAGAGACATTCTGAAGAAAGGTTGGGAGATGATATCCCAACTACATCTAAAGCTTATCAGCCAAGAGAGAGAAGATATGATAAAAGGCTCCCTCAAAATGAAAGACAAGAGGAAGATACTAGAGAGGAAAGACCAATGCAACACAGTGAAGAAGGTAATGCATCTGAATATGAAGAGGTTGTAGACTTGGGACTTGGTTCTTATGAAGATCATCTATCTCTTAGTGAAAGACTTGGGACTTGATACTCCTAGCCTTCTCCATCAGTGTCCTATTCATTCTTTCTACAAATCAATTTTGTTGTAGGGTATAAGGAGTTGTCTTATGCCTTTGGATCCCTCATTCTTTACAGAACTATTCAAACTCTACCAAACAAAACTCACCACCATTGTCAGTTCTCACATAATTCTTTTACCAGTCTGATTTTCTATGATATCTTTAAATTCCTTGAAACGACTGAAAACTTGTGTCTTGCTTTTAAGGAAGTAAATCCATGTCCTTCTACTACAATCATCTATAAAAGATACAAAATATATAGATTTAGAGAGTGAAGGAACTTTAACAAGACCAAACACATCTGAATGGATAAGATCCAAAATACTAGAAGACTTGTGAGAACTGGATTAAAACTGAACATAATTTTGCTCACCATAAACACAGTGTTCATAGAAGTCAAACTCAAGATTACAATCATTTATCCCCTCAACAAGGTTTTTATTTTTTAGGGTTCTGAGACCCTTCTCACCAATGTGGAAAAATTTCATATGCCACAACATTGTCTTTTCTGCAGGAAGTTTGCCTTCAAAAGTGTTAGCACCCTTAGGTACACTTGTTGCACTACCATCGGAACCCATCACCATAGACTTCTTCACTGCTAGTTCAGATGGTTGAGACAAAGTTACTGCTCCTCTCTTCCTTGAGACAGAAGAACTATTGCACTGTGAAGTATAAGAATACAGCTGAAATAAGGTACCTCTCCTAGTACCTTTTCCAAGCACCATATCTCCTCTAATCATCTTGCATCTATCTTTCAAAAAAACAACTTGCACACCTGCATCATTTAGCATACTTATAGATAATAGGTTTCGTGCCAAACCCGGGATGTGCATTACTCCATTGATCCCCTTTACTCATCCATCATGGAATCTGATAGTGACTCTTCCTCATCCAACTATCTCTAGGTGAGAATCATCACCTAGGTACACCTTTCCACCATCGAACTCCTCATACTTTGAGAACCAAGTTTGATGAGAGGTCATGTGAAAAGAAGCACCTGATTCAATCATCCACACATCATCAGAGGCATGGGTGGCCAAGGCTGTGACAAAATCATCATCATCATCTTCTTGAGATTTTTTTAGAATCTAAATCTTGGCTTTTCTTCTTCTTCTTTGGCTCTTTGCAGTCCTTACGTAAGTGCCCACACTTACCATAGTTCCAACATGTTTCCTTAGACTTTCTAGGAGTCTTAGATTTCCCACGGGATTTGGATCTACCCTTTTCAAACTTCTTGTCATTTTTCTTTCCTCTATCTTTGGATCTACCGCAAATAGCAAGGGCTTCCTTGATTGAATCAAAGGTCTTTCTTCACATCTCCTCAAATAACAGAAAAGACACCACATCATCCATTTGGAAAGTGACAATAGTACTCCCAAGAGCCATCAAAAGATGGTCTCATGAATCCAGCAAGGAACATAGCAGGGTCATACATCGATTCTTCTCCAACTTGATACCGGTTGATGTCAACTATGCAATCAGCATGTTAAATGCGTTCAGGTGATTTGCAATGGATCCTCTTATTAGTAATAACTAAGAGGGGGGGTGAATCAGTGGCCTTAAAAACTTATCCTTATTCTAACCACCAATCAAATAAACCTCAAATTATTATGTCCCTACAAGAAGCATGCCATGATATACTTATAATGATTAACTGTCTATTGGTTTACATTGTCTGTCCTTATTCTCCTTGATTACCGATAGGAAGTATAATTATTTACCAAAATACAGTAAATATGCAGAGTATACCGATAGATCCAGTGTTAACTATGTCAGATACAAAATAATAAAGAAATGAATCATACACACATAACACATGAATTTTTAATGTGGAAACCCTGTTAAGGGAAAAAACCACTGGGACCTGTATGTGTCTGAATGTTGACCTCTAAATCAGCCACAACACAACATAGTCATTGCTCAATCGTTGAATCATGTAGATGAACATGAATTGCTCATTCTACAATATCGATCGAATCGACCTGTTGCCTCCTATTTAGTTGGGGTGTTTAATTACTCTCAAAACGAGAGCCAACAACCATAGACCATTGCTAAAATGGAGGATTTGAAATCTTTCAAAACTAAAATGAAATTTATTCTATATGAGAGATGCAATTGTAATCTAGGAATGAAGATGCATATTTTAATCTAAGAAAATTAAAAGAGATAACAGAATTAAGCTACTTGCTAAATAAACAAACTAAATTGAGAGGAATAATGCCATTAAGCTAAATAAGATTACACTAAATATGCAATAAAAGCTAGGAAATATGAGAGAATTGAGACAATAATTCACTATAGTTTTGGTACTCTAAAATTGCTCTCCCTCAAATGAAGGAAAGAAGGTCCATAATATAGAAAATCCTGAAGAGAGGATGAAGAGTTTCTTGG
>MU224972.1:4790573-4819964 GCA_018584345.1 Thuja plicata | reverse complement strand
AGGCAATAGATCAACTTTAGAGGGTTTTATGTGTTTTTCGTATTTCCACTAACCCCATGTGCTAAAATAATGATCTATTGAAGTGTTTGTGTCAATCTAACAGGTACCCATTATCACACTCACACATACCTATGGTGAGAATCTAGGGTAGAGATTCTTCCCCCTCCCTGTGCAAAGATTATGTCTCCTTTCAGAGGTGATCTGAGTAGGCAACTAATTAAGAAATTTTTTAGTGGGATTTCATTCACAATAACCTTTGGTGTCCTTTATATAGGGCTTGGGCCTCATAGCCACACCAATACTTGAAAGTCATACAACCCCGCAAGCAGGGCTTGGAGCGGCACCACTCAATTTAACAGACAAGGCTTTCTCAAGATGATAGTCAAAACCATGAGAAAGAAGTTACCATGGCTTTGGATTATTTAGACTTGACAAAGCATACTTTATTGTAGTGAGGTGGAATTACCGGTGATAGGTGTGTACTCACTTGGGTCATTCCCGGAGGTTCAACTTTTGGTAGGCCCTCTAAAGGTGACACAAACCTTGGCTCAGATTCGAGGGTCAAATTTTATAATTCTCTCAAAGAGAGAAGAGCATACTTCTCTACCTCTTCACCTTACCCAAACATGCAAGAAATATTCGTCAGCAAGCTAACTCTCCTCCAACCAATTCACAAGCTTTTGGGTTTCTGATTCTCTGAAAGAGAGAAGAGCATAATCCCCTGACAAGTGAAGGTGCTAAAGGTTTGTTACCTTTCCTTGCTTCCCTAGGTCTCCATCATGTTAGCAATGTCTGGGTCTCAGATTCGTCCATGGGCATCACTTCCATGTAATGAAGAGCCTATTCTCCTATTTTGCTATCAAGATTCCCAAGAAATTTTAACAAGGCCCTAATTATAATATATGATGAAAGCAATAAAAAAGCACAACATTTTAAAATGATCTTCGAAAACCATCCTGCAAGAAAACTGTTAGCAATTTTATGTCTTCGTCAAGCAACCTGCAACCCACTGTTACACTATCAGAGAAATCAAAGAGATAAAAATAGCAGCATGTGAAAATAATCAGGAAAACAGTAACATTAATTACAAAAATAGTGAAATTCCAGAGACTATCACCAAGTCTCACATGAGGAAGTACAAGGCTTCACGTGAGGAAATGTAACAGCTGGCATGAGAAAGTGCTTTGTCACATGAGAGATTGCTAATGAAAGCACAACTTCATGCGGTATGCTCAGAATTCTCGCGCGAGAATTCATACACAGAGAAGTATAGACGTACGGTAGAGTACAAAATTTCATCAAAAAAATTTCAAGAGTGAGGTCAGAAATCAATTTTCTGCCCCACAGTGGGCGCCAAAATGTATGTGTCTGAATGTTGACCTCTAAATCAGCCACAACACAACATAGTCATTGCTCAATCGTTGAATCATGTAGATGAACATGAATTGCTCATTCCACAATATCAATCAAATCGACATGTTTCCTCCTATTTAGTTGGGGTGTTTAATTACTCTCAGAATGAGAGCCAACAACTGTAGACCGTTACTAAAATGGAGGATTTGAAAGCTTTGAAAACAGAAATGAAATGTATTCTATATGAAAGATTCAATTGTAATCTAGGAATGAAGATGCTGATTTTAATCTGAGAAACTTGAAAGAGATAACAGAATTAAGCTACTTGATAAATAAACAAACTAAATTGAGAGGAAGAATGCCATTAAGCTATATAAGATTACACTAAATATGCAATAAAAGATTGGAAATATGAGAGAATTGAGACAATAATTCACTATAGTTTTGGTACTCTAAAATTGCTCTCCCTCAAATGAAGGAAGAAGGTCCATTATATAGAAAAGCCTGAAGAGAGGATGAAGAGTTTCTTGGGAAGAAATGGCTGACTCTTCATCTTCATGGAGGAAGGTGAGACAAATATGAAGGAATTACTTAATTAAATAAATGAATTATTGCCACATGGGTGGCTTTTCACATTGTTTGAATTATTAAATTCAAGTGAGGATAATCAATTCAAATAACCAAATAATATTTAATTCCCTTTATGTGTATTAGCTAAAGGGGGTGGGATTAATTTAATTTAAAATCACTTAGGACTTTAGAATTAAATTAATTAACCATAGGGATTTTTAGCTAATAAATCTTCAAAATTTAGGAATTAAATTTAGTGTAAGATTTATGCAAATTTAGGTTTTCTGCATTTGAGACTAAGTCAATTAAAGACCATTAGAAAGGAGAATTTTCCTAGTACAATAGAACTTTGACGATGGGAATCTGAAGAAATGCACCAAAATTGATTAGAATTGTAAGGTGCCAATTTTGGGGTATTATAGGACCGGTACCCCAAATTTTCACTCTTCTGAAGTGAGCCCTGTTAAGAGCCAACCCTTTTAAAGGTTACAAACACACTGTTAGGTGTGACCTTGTTAGAGGATTTTACACATATAAGTTGTCACTTAGTATCAGGCATCTAATGTTGCCATCCTTGAATCAGCCTCTCTCTTAGACCGTCAATAGGCATTGGGCATATCCAATGCTACTTTCATGAATCAAACTTTTTGGCACTCCTTGGGATGTACCTCAATATATAGAAGACTGTTAAGTCCTGCTCTATTAAGAGACTTATTGCTTCAATGGTTAAACTGAAACAAAATGACCTATTTCTAATGCAACTTGAATTGCAAATTTTTAGATCTATTTAAGTACATTACCTCTTTGATCAATGTATCAATTCAATTCTTTTGTGCTCCATACTTTCTGCTCTGTGATGTTGTGCTCTCTGTTCGTCGGTGTCTATAGAATTCATTAGCTCTCCTTCAGCTTGATTGATCAGTACTGAATGAAGTTGTTCTTCATCAGTTTATCTTTAGCATCCTCTTTCTATTCACTCCCCTTAATCCCTTTTCATGTGATACAAAAAATGAATTAAGCTTGTCTCTTATATAGACATGATATTCACTGTTTCTTGATTCTTGATTCTTGATTCTTGATTCTTGGCATGAAAAACAATTCAGCCAATTTGATTTAAAGCATAACTCTTGATTTATCTGGTAGTTATCTTCATGCCAACTGTATAAATCTTCTTTAAATCAATCACTTAACTCTGGTTGAATAAAAAAAAGAAAACAACTAGTTAAGTCTATCTTTAGCTCTTGCTAGCTAGATATTTTGTCATTTTCTGAACCCTATGTTCCATCAGTCAACTCTTTAGTTAGTCATCGATTACAACTGTCAGTTCCGTTGGTGTGACTCTAGTTAGCTTTGATATCTCTATCCGTTGGGCAACTCTATTTTTAGCTCGTTGGGCATCCTATGGTTTTCTTCGTTGGGCAACACTGTCTTTTGCTCATCAGGTATCACTGTCACTTTTCTTCTTTGCCTTTACCGATGGTGTGCACTCTATCGGTGTTATCTATCACTTAGTGAATACTTTACTTTTATGTATTGTTGAAGGCATAACCTTTGTTCCATTGATTCTCTAAATTCTTTGGCATTTTATACATGACCGTATGGCATTTTATTTATGCTTGACTGTCGGTAATCTCTGTTTTAGCTTAGATTTGATTCTTGCAGCTCTTTGCATTTCTCTTTTCTAATGTGTTACATCCTTTCCTTATGTCAATATCTCTCCTTTGATTGTTCTTCACATTTGATGTCTTTCTCAGCAACTCTTCTTTTGTATTAACTCCTTCATACAAATTCTCTCCCTATGGATATGATCTCTCCCTTTTGGAATAATCTGATAATGGATAATCTTTCTTCTTTTTTTAAAGACTGTGATAATATGGATAAACTCTCTCCCTTTAACAACAATACCAAACAAATATCTTATAGATATCTGACATTAATGTCAAGAGACCTTTTCTTTCCATCCATAATATATTCCTTGAATTTCCCTTATCCATCAGCAATACATCAATATGTTCTGGTGCTCCGTTCTGATATATACCTATTGTATATAGATGTAGCTTTGAAGTTCATCCTTTTTTCTTGCATCAACATTAATGATATTCTAAGAATATGTAGGCTGATGCAGCCTTCAGTCATTTTACTGACTGGTAGACAAGGGTTTGACCACTAGTCTCTTTCTCAAGAACTCAAATGTATCCTTGGGCAATGGGTCGGTGAAGATATCAGCCAATTTTTCTTTGGATTGCACATATTCAAGTATCACCTCTTTTTCTTGAACTTGTTCTCTTAAGTAATGATACTTGATGGCAATGTGTTTAGTTTTTGCATGCATGACTGGATTCTTGGAAATGTTTATTGCACTGGTGTTATCAATATAGATAGTCACTGGTTCTAAGATTTTCATATGCATACCTTCCAGCAACTGTTTGATACATGCAATATTTGAGCAATTTGTAGCAGCAGCAACATACTCTACTTCTGTAGTAGACTGAGAGATGCATCATTACTTCTTGCTAATCCATGTGACAAGTTTGTCACCTATAAAGAATGCTCCTCCAGTTGTGATCTTTTGGTCATCAAGATTTCTAGCCCAATCAGCATTGTTAAACACCTTAAGTTCAAATTGGCCTTCTCTTCTATAACACAAGCTGAATTCCTCTGTATTCTTTAGATATCTTAGAATTCTTTTTACAGCAGTCATATGTGATTCCCTGGGGTTAGCAGAAAATCTAGAAAAAATTCCCACTATATGTGCAATATCTGGTCTAGTGTGTACAACATACATGAGTTTTCCAATCATTAATCTATACAAAGTTTGATTTAGCTCAGTTGTTTTATCCTCCTTTGTCCACTTACATCCAGTAGCCATTGGTGTTCCAACTGGTTTGGAATCTTCCATCTTGAATATTTTTAGGACCTCTTTGATGTATTTGGACTGAGTAATGAAAATACCTTCACTTTGTTCAATGATCTGTAGACCAAGAAAGAACTTGATCTCTCCAAACATAGACATCTCGAACTCTTTGCTCATCTCATCAGCAAATGATTTGCATATCATATTATTGCCTCCAAATATGATGTCATCAACAAATATTTCAGCAATCAAAGTGTTAGCATCAGTATCTTCCTTCAAATAAAGATTATTGTTTTCACTAGTCCTTACAAATCTAATACTTATTAGATAGGAATGAAGTCATTCATACCAGGCTTCGGGAGCTTGTTTCAATCCATACAAGGCTTTGTGAAGTCTACATACCATGTTTCTCTTATCTGGATTGACAAACCCTTATGGTTGTTCAATGTATACTTCTTCTTCAAGTATTTCATTTAGGAATGCTAACTTAACATCAATTTTATATACTTTGAATCCTTTATTTTTAGCATAAGCATGCAATATTCTTACTTCTTCTAGTCTAGAAATGGGTGCAAAGGTCTCTCCATAGTCTATACCTTCCTCTTGTGCATACCCTTTGCATACTAACCTTGCTTTGTTCCTTGTGACTTCTCCATTCTCATTTAGCTTATTCCTGAATATCCATTTTGTACCGATGACATTCTTGTCATCTAGTATTGGCACAAGTGACCATGTTTTGTTCTTCTAAATCTGCTCAATCCCATCATTCATAGCACTTATCCATTCTTCATTATCTAGTGCAACATTGACTGATTTTGCCTCAAAATCACAAATTAAACAATTTGAGTTTAAAGACTTACTTCTTGTTCTTGTACCAGCTTTCTTATCTCCTATTATCTGGACCTCTGGATGGTTCCTTGTTACATATCTTGCAAGTACATGTACATTTCTTTGTCTAGCAGCTTGATCATTACTTTGAACATCAGTATTTGTAGCCTAATGATCAGCAACAATGATTTGTGGTTCATGGGCTCTACATTGTTGGTAGGGTAGAGTATCAGGTTCCTCGATGTAAGTGAACTTATTGTAGTCCTCTGGTTCTTTAGTGCTTTCTTGTTCATTCTTCTCTACAAATTCATCTATCTTTACATTTTTACTTTCAATAATTTTGTTAGAGGCTTTGTTTAGATATTTGTAAGCCTTTCTCTTGGTAGAGTACCCTAGAAAAATTCCTTCATCACTCTTGGAGTCAAGTTTTCCATTTCTATCATTTTTTCAGATATAACATTGACTTCCAAAAATTTTGAAATAACTTACAGTGGGTGTGTATCCATACCATAGCTCATAAGGTGTCTTCTTGGTGTCTTTCTTCAAATGTACTCTATTTTGTGCATAAATAGTAGTACTGACAGCTTCCCTCCAAAATATTTGGGTGATGCCTTTCTCTATCATCAGTGTTCTTGCACAATCAACTATTGATTTGTTCCTTCTCTCAGCAATCCCATTTTGTTGTGATGTTCTTGGTGCAGAAACCTATCTTTTTATACCATGCTCATTACAAAAATTAGTGAATTCATCTGATATAAACTCACCTCCTCTATCTGATCTTAAAAATTTTAGATCCATACCACTTTTTTTTTCTACCATGGCCTTATACCATTTAAACATCTTGAACGCTTCAGATTTATCTTTTATAAACATAATTATCATCATTCTAGAGTAATCATCAACAAAGAGAATAAAGTATCTATCTCCATAATAACTCTTTTTCCTCATGGGTCCACATAAATTAGTATGGACTAATTCTAGAATTGCATCAGATGTATGGGTTTTGTTTTTGAAACTAGACTTTGTCATTTTACCTTTTTGACAGTTTTTACACATGATGTTGTCGGTCTTGGTCATTGATGGTAAGCCTCTGACATTTCTCTTTTTGCAAATTTTCATCATGTTGTGAAAGTTCACATGACATGGTCTTTTGTGCCATAACCATATGTCTTCATTTGTAGAAATCAAACAAGTGGATTCAGTATCATTTAGATAGAATAAGTTACTTTTTTCTGCTCACCAGTACCAATCAGATTTCTAGATTTGTTGAAGATCTTTACCTTTTTGTTTTCAAATGCTACTTTGTGACCTAAATTATTCAATTGAGAAACACTCAATAGATTATAATTCAATCCATTTACCCAATAAGCATTCTCACATTTTATTTGGTTATTCAACATTATTGTTCCTCTACCTTCAAATGGACAAGGTGTGTCGTTTCCCATTCTTACAAATCCACCCTTGTAGTATTCAAAAGTCTCAAACTTTTGCTTATCATAGGTCATATGATGAGTGCAGCCACTATCTATGATCCAAACATCATTTTTGCTAATTTTAGACATGAGAGCAGTTTCTACATACCTTTCTTGATCATCATTTGAATCATCCTTTACAGCCACAAACACCATCTTGATGTCTTCTTCAGATTCGGTGTCAGTATCATCATCCTTGCATTTTTCTAGGTAGTTGACCTTCTTTCCTTTGTCCTTATAGTCTCGAGTATCTATTCTTTCTGTTTGTCGATAGCTTCTGTAATCACCTCTATCAGACTTCTTCTCAAAAGATCTGTCATTACTTCTGTCATCTTTTCTTTTGTTAGTACATCTTACAGCAAAGTGTCCAATCTCTTTACAATTAAAGCATACAAGTGGTAACTTGCCTTTGTATTTACCTTTGCCTCTCTGCATTCTTCTAGCCATAAGTGCTTCTCTTTCATCTAAATCTTCTTCTTCACTTTCACTTTCACTGTCTCTTTTAGATGAGTGTCTATGACTTTATTTGCTTATCTTCATAGAAGACTTAAATGCAGACTCTAATTTTGGTAAGACACTATTGTCAAAGTTATTCATCTCAAATGAAATCAGTCTACCAATTAAACTATCAAGAGTAACTATATTGTTTGCTAATGCTCTCATTTCTTGAATGGTAGAAATTCTAGTAGCATATGCAGGCAATAAGGTTCTTAAGATTTTACTTACCACTATATCTTCTTCCAGTACACCTCCAACTCCTCAGATAGCATTGACTACCTCTTTAATTCTTGTGATGTATTGAGTGATCTTTTCTCCTTCTTTCATTTTGAGATCATCAAACTTTCCTCTAAGGCTTTCTGCCTTGGCTCTCAAAACATTTTTGTCACCACCATGTACAAGCTTCAATTTTTCCCACATCTGCTTTGCAGTTTTGCATTCTTTGACATATTCAAATTCAGCATTGAAAAGTGAGGAAGCAAGCTATATCATCATGCCATTATGTTTATGCTTGTCTCTCATTTGTTCAATTGTTGGTGCCCTGTGGGCAACACATATTCAATTTCAAGGAATTGAGTAACATCATTACCAATACCTGATAAGTGGAGTCTTATCTTGCTTTGCCATGAAGAAAAATTATCTTTGTTCATCTTGGGCACATCTCGTCTATTCATCTTGTGATCTTTGACTTAGGTCTTAAAACCTTCCTTCTAAGCACACAAGCTCTAATACCAATTGTTAGTAATAACTGAGAGGGCGTGATGAATCAATGGCCTTAAAAACTTATCCTTATTCTAACCACCAATCAAATAAACCTCATATTATTATGTCCCTACAAGATGCATTCCATGAGATACTTATAATGATTATCTGTCTGTTAGTTTACCTTGTCTATCCTTATTCTTCTTGATTACCGATAGGCAATATAACTATTTACCAAAATACAGTAAATATGCAGAGTATACAAATAGATCCAATGTTAACTATGTCAAATACAAAACAATAAAGAAATGAGTCATACACACATAACACATGAATTTTTAATGTGCAAACCCTGTTAAGAGAAAAAACCACTGGGACTGGTACCCCAAATTTTCACTCTTCTGAAGTGAGCCCTGTTAAGAGCCAACTATGTTAAAGGTTACAAACACATAGTTAGGTGTGACCTTGTTAGAGGATTTTACACATATAGGTTGTCACTTAGTATTGGGCATCTAATGCTGCCATCCTTGAATCAGCCTCTCTCTTAGACCGTCAATAGGCATCGGGCATATCCAATTCTACTTTCATGAATCAACCTTTTTGGCACTCCTTGGGATGTACCTCAATATATAGAAGACTATTAAGTCTTGCTCTATTAAGAGACTTGAAACAAAATGACATATTTCTAATGCAACTTGAATTGTAGATTTTTAAATCTATTTAAGTACATTACCTCTCTGATCAATGTATCAATTCAATCATTTTGTGCTCCATACTTTCTGCTCTGTAATGTTGTGCTCATTGTTCGTCGGTGTCTATAGAATTCCTTAGCTCTCCTTTAGCTTGATTGATCAGTACTGCATGAAGTTGTTCTTCATCAGTTTTTCTTCATCATCCTCTTTCTATTCACTCCCCTTAATCCCTTTTCATGTGATATGAAAAATGAATTAAGCTTGTCTCTTATATAGACATGATATTCACTATTTCTTGATTCTTGATTCTTGATTCTTGATTCTTGATTCTTGATTCTTGGTGTGAAAAACAATTCATATAATTTTATTTAAAGCATAACTCTTGATTTGTCTCATAGTTATCTTCATGCCAACTGTTAAAATCTTCTTTAAATCAATCACTTAACTCTAGTCAAATAAAACAAAGAAAACAACTAAATAAGTCTATCTTTAGCTCTTGCCAGCTAGATATTTTGTCATTTTCTGAACCCTCTATTTTGTCAATCAAATCTTTAGTTAGTCATTGATTACAACTATCATTTTTGTCAGTGTGACTCCAGTTAGATTCAGGATCTTCATCTGTCGGGCAACTCTATTTTCAGCTCGTTGGGCATCCTGTGGTTTACTTCGTCAGGCAACACTATCTTTTGCTCCTCAATTATCACTGTGACTTTTCTTCTTTGCCTTTAACGATGGTGTGCACTCCATCAGTGTTATCTATCACTTAGTGAATACTTGACTTTTATGCATTGCTAAAGGCATAACCTTTGTTCCATTGATTCTCTGAAGTCTTTGCCATTTTATACATGACCGTACATATGATATCAAGTTGACATCAATGACAATACAAATCATTAACTGATTTAATGCCTTGCATTATTTTCAACTTAACATTATCAAACATTTAATTAGTTACATGTCATGACCTCCTTCCTCCATTCTCAGAGAATATAGCTTCTTTCTCAGGAACAATCTGTTCACCAAGGACTTGGCCTGATACACAAACCCAAGCCGTGTCCACAATTTGTTTGTAGTCTTCTCCTCGAGAACATTTTGGAGAAAAGAATCTACTAGACAGAGTCTAATGAGACCCTTAGCTTTTTGATCCTTGAGATCCCAGTCTACTTGAGTCATTTTTACTGGTTTGATATCATTTGCAACCACCTCCCATACATCACGGTCTACAAGCATGTCTTCCATCTTGAGTTTCCACAACTCAAACTTTGTGCCACTGAACTTTCCACCTCCATTCTACTGTATAAAGAACCTGCCATCTCTTCCTGCAATAAGGTTATGAGTACTCTACAACAATACTCCCACTGAACTAGAGATTAGCTCAAAAAACCTGTAACCTAAAAAATAGAACCAAAAATGGCCAGGCTCTGATACCAACTGAAAGGAAACTAAGTGTGTGGAAAATAGTTCCCTCCGCTAAACTCCCAAGAAGAGGACCATGCAAATTTAGATTTAACCCTTATCAATTATAGAATGATAATACAATAACATGCATATATAGAAAAATGGGAATGACACAATGATTTACCCTAGGGAAAACCTTTCGGTAAAAAACCCCAGCACTCCAAAACCTGCACAATGTATTAATCAAAACTATTACTGTTTACAATACACTTGCAATGCAAGTTCTTTCAGGAGATAACCGACACTTGAAGACAAATCCACCAGCATAACAACATTCCAACAATACACTAACTTCACTCTGCGATTTGTAAACCAGAAATGCTTATATCATGCACTTCCCTTACTAGGGCAACTTCCAAACATAATTGTATTAGGATTTTACCATTCTCTGAACCCCGCACATTGTAGAAGAGTGTACAGTACTCAACATAATCAGTTTCCACATGTCTTGCATGTCTTCACCTATCATTGAATCTTTCAAAATTAGCTCTTACAAATATTAATGACCATCATAGGAATCTGTCATAACCATTTCAGTCATGATTACCTTACACATTGTCCAAAGTGCTGACATTTGGAAAATAACCTCTATTCACCTAGACCAAGTTTGATCATCCTTGTCATCTTCCAAGTGGAGTGAAAATACAACATGTCCACTCAACTAAATGATAGAACGGATATCAAACTTAAATACATTATTTGCAAACAATTAAATACAAAATAGATAATATCAAATGTAAGGAAATATACAAGGTTGAGACACCTTATTCCTAACAAAAGAGGCTACTAAGATGAAAAAATAAATCCAGAGGAGGTTTGCCCTCAGACAACAAAGAGGAAAAGAAAATGAAGGTATGATAAGACAAAAGATTATCAGAAATGATCAATTAAGGAGGCGATTACTAAACATGGATGTCATGGATTATGTTGAAAGGCCTATGAGATTTGAAGAACCTGTCATTCGTCAAGTAGTTGATTATTAAATTTCTAAAGATAAAGGAAAGACAAGGAGGATAGGGGTTACAATAGATGAACCAAAAAATCTCAAAGCTCTAGTAGATCAAATGTCTAAATTGGAAATTGATCTTGAATAATCTAAAAGAGAGCAAGAAATCATGGAAAAAATGCCTGAGAAAGCACAGGATGATGCTGCTAGTTTAGAAATGAAGAAGAAAATTGAATTTCTATAGCATTCCTCTGGGCATTCTCATCTTTCTACTAAAGGAGCTACAACATCAAATGCAAAGGTCTATGCTTCCCAACTTAATACTTCATCTCAAGGAAGACCCCCTCATGAAGAAAGGTATAAGAAATTCTCATTTCATAATATTCTTGGTTATCCTAATGGAATTCCCAATGAAATTAGAGATAAGCTTCCTAAATTTGCTAGAACATTGGGAGAGTAGAAAGCATTAGGCTTATACTTGTTTCTAGTCTAGGATATAGTAGATGTATTTCAGATTGTACTAAGGTAAAATTGAAATTTTATGATCATTTTCATATTGTCCTATTTTGTATTTCCTTGTCATATTGTTGCAGAAACAAGATTTCATCATACTTAATATAAGTGTGAGAGGTGAAATTTAGTTATAAAGGACCATAATAAAAACTTAAAATAGTAAATAACTAATAAATCAAAACTACACTCATGATTGGACTGAAAAGGAAAACTTAAAAACCATAAACAACTAAGGAGTGAAAACCTCCCTAAAATAGAATCCAAGCTCCATTTTGATCTTTAGATTTGTCCATTTGATGTGGATGTGTGCTCTGATACATTCTCTAAGGCCAATGTTCATTTCTCCTCCAAGTTGAGGAGATTCATGAGCCTAACTTGCACTCGATCTTCGCCTCCCACATATTGGCCCAAAAATCTCAAAATTAGGATTTTTAAATTCATAGGGAAGACCTGTTGCAATCCATAGACTAGTTGGTATGGGGATGTCCCCAAAGCATTCTTGATGCTCACACGGTCAGTCCACAGGGCATATTTAGGTTGTGTGTGCCAATCTCGGGCATTGTCGTCTAGGAGGTGTTTGATCATTGTTGTCAAATTCTTGTTTGTGGACTCTGCTACTTTGTTGCCTTGTGAATAATAATTAGAGGAGAATTTGAGGATTACCTAGTTTTCAAAGGCCCATTATGTGAGCAAGGCAGAGCAGAAAGAAGGAGCATTGTCACATACTAGATAAAATGGTTAGTACTTTTGGACAACCATCCTTTTTTGACAAAGATTGGTGGCATACCTTGCAACCTTTCCACACTAATATGGTTGAAGGTAGGAGGAACCGTAAAGCCTTCAACAATAAAGTATTAGTACAGCCATTACAGCTCAGTGAAAACCTTAATATGGGTCCAGATCAATAGTAAATGAAGATTTCTTTTAATTTCCTCCCAGTGGTTTTCGAAGATGTCCAATTATTTGAACATTAGATAGGGTTTGTGAGGTAAGGATAAATTATGCTCAAGGCTACCAATTTTATCCTGCATGTAATCTTTAGGGTAGGGTACCATCTGTCTAGAATTGGCACTGTATACCACTTCTTCCAAACCACCTAAATTCTTATCAATGAAAATTTTCCTACACAAATCTATAGTATCAATCTTGCTAGTACTATCCCTAAGTAGACATGAGATAAAGGTTCCTACTATCTCACCATTAGTGCGTAGTGTAAAACTTTAACCGAAATAGGATTCACCTAGAGCCAACTTTGTCACCCTGCTAGTCATATCATCCATTGGTTTCAAAATTTTGCTCCATATTTCTAGTTTAATTTACTTCCAGGAAAATCGATATCTCGTTAGTTTCGAATATGAAAGGTCATCACATTAGCATACATTTTCTATTTCAATGGAGATCCTTTGTTAGTATAATTATATGAAAGAAAAAGGAAAAGACTTTCTTCTTATAATATTTTTATAAAAAAAAAGACATCTATTCTTCTTACCTTCTTATAGTCTACTCGGCGTTGATCAAGTTGTGATCTATTAATAACTATCCTTCAATCTTATACAGACAAGACAGAATTCAAAAGGATATCTAAATTTTCATATTATCCTCTACCTTTCTTTTCAGCTTCTTAATTACAATTCTCTAAGATTTATTGAAGGTTGATTGATTGCACAAATTTAATTAATACATTTCTAAAAGCCTTCCTCGTCATGAAAAGATTCGACGAGAAATAAAGATTTTTATTTCCATGATCTGTCTTCGCATGAGTCATTATTAGATTTTGCAGTCGTAAATCACTCCTAAATAAAAGTGTCATTATTATTAAATGTCTTATCCTACTCCCATAAATAAAACTACTTTCCCTGGAGATATCTAGTTCTATTACTTTTGGTCTATTCATGATTACTATTTGTCATTTCTTATTGAATGTATAGAGCATTTATATTACCACCATTATTAATTATTAATTGTACCATCTTCTCTTTTTTTTTATTGGTAAATTTTGATTGAATTCATTCAAATGTTGGATTACAAAAGTTTTTACATCAAATTTCCAAAAAGAGTACTCACCCCAAAAACTATCCATAGGGCCTAAATACGACTATCCCATAGCTGAAAATACTACCCTTTAAAAATTTAGACTAACAGCCAAAAAAACACTATAGTGCTTACATGTAGACAAACCAAAACAATATCATAAAACTGAGACTTAAACAAAGACTACCCAAGCCCTACCGAAAATATCCCATGGCCTCCTCATGGGAGAAATTGGGGATTCTTGTCACCTCAGATGAAGTAGCCCCAGATTCAGCCACCTTCTTTTTCAACTAGTGTGGAGGCCTTGGCCTACTCATCTTATCCATCGGTGCACTAGATTTTACTAGAGTAGTCTTCTCTCATTTTCTCTGAGCAGCACCGCCATCCACTTTTTGCTCCTCTACTTTATCTAGAAAATATATCATCTGCACCCATCCACACCGTACTTGAGGGAGTCTTGCATCCATTAGCTGTGTAGAGCTCCAAATTTCTAGGGCTTTCACATCGCCTACGCCACTGCCTATCATGCGCCACAGGCCTCGCATCATACAGAGACCCAACCTGAGTTTTAAACTCACAACAATCCCCTCCACACCAACTAACCATTTTGGCTCCAGGAATTTCCTTGTCACCCTCAGGATCTCATCCTTTATTTTACCCACCATCAAACCCAGTGCCTGGAAAAGAGAGGAAATATCAAGGTTTGTGTGAGAGTGCACCTCAAAGTTCAAAAATTCATCACCAAAAATGGTGGAAATTGCTTCACAAAACATGGGATCATCAAAACAAAAGACATTTTTGAGCCACTGGACTGAGATTTCATCCTTGAAAGTAGGGAGCTAATTCAGATACTCAAAATATAAGTTTCCCTCCATTGCACAACCTACACCACCCACAACTCTTCTGAAAATAAAAACACCACCACCATAGCTACATCTTTCTCTCTCGGCCCTTGTTCTACAATTGCTTCAAATGGAGGTCGCAGCCTCCATAATTTATTGAGGGTTGGTGGCTCCTCGGTTTGCGCTTCCCCTCAAGGCCATTAATGAGGAGAAGTCACCATTCTTTGATAACATCATCTTCAAATCAAATAAGATCCAGCCACAATCTACAAGTTACAAGGCATGTACAGAGTAGCCAATCAGGATTGTTGTCGTACATCCCAATCTAGTCACAGAATCAAACAACCCAACCTTTCTATAATCTACTAACCACTTAACTTCATACACTACCCTTGGCCAAGCATGCCACCACACCCAAAAAAGTTTCCTTCAAACTAGGAAAGGCAAAGTACATAAAACAATCATGAACAAATCTTGAGCAGCGCCTCTAGTTTCATAATTGCTGAATTTATAACTATCCACAACATGTGCCATATGGTCGATCATTCTCATCCCATTCAAATTTGTTGAAGTCCTCCAAAAGTTTAGTTTTGTCTTCAATTGGTCACCTAACTCCAATGTTAGATTATAAGTCTACCACCCCATTGGCATCATGATAAACTTGAGCAATTTGTACCTCTGGGATGTTGTTAATTATGCCCCTAATGCATCTTATATATTGATTCAAATGTCACGCGTCCATTTCCCCTTTCTTGATCCCATTGATCACTAACATTGAGTCCCCTTTCAAAATGAGTTTCTGAATGCCTAGGTTCTTAGCCAACCAGGCAGCTCCAATTACCACTTGCCATTCTGTTGTGTTGTTTGTACCGTCCACCAAACACATTGCTCCTAAAGCCAAAATGTATCCAGATTCATTCCTAGCAACATAGCCAGTCCCTTATGGACCTGGATTCCCTTTTTATGCTCCATCAAAGTTGATTTTGATCCAACCTAATTGAGGTGGAGCCCATTTTTTTGTATTTAGACTTCTTGAAGGAGGGTTAACCCTACAAGACCCTTGAACAGATCATTAATTATACCATCTTTACAACAACTATGGTATTTGAAATAGCAGTATACATCAACACATCATATGTGTGTGTGTGTGTAATATATTTCCTACAAATATATACATATATACATATATTTATACAATTATATATATATATATATATATATATATATATATATATCACTATATAGATATATAATTATATATATATATCCATATATATGTAATATATTTCCTATATATATATATATATATACATATATTTACATAATTATATATATATATATATTGATATATATATATATATATGTATATTTCCATATATATATTTAATATATATACTTTTCATCTTTGGAAACTTGTAAAGGAGGAAAGAAAAAATATCCATATCTCATAAAAATCTCACATTTATTCCTCATCATGCATTTCATCACAATGTACAATAAGACCAACTTCATCTTCTGTAACAAAGTTATCAAACCATTTAGGCTCTATCAGGTTCTTAATATGCATAAATATAAATAAAAACTCCAAATTTCTTCTAATTGATGGTGTTTCTCCACTGTATCATTCCCAATCTTCAACCATCAAAAAAAGATAAGTAGGTATTTTCCTGTCATTCCTAATAAAATGTTGGTAGTACCTTGGTTTGAGTATTGTCAAATCTCCTCGAACACTTTCAATCACCTTATTTAGGTCTTTAAGATATTTCCTCTTAAATACCTTTCTGCAAAGTCGCCCTATAGCCTGTATATCAGGATCAACTTGTAAAGTCAAAGCTATAAACATTGCTAGTATGTCCAAATTTACTCGGTGACTAATATCATTTTCTTTAAATTCCCTTCCTAGGATGATATAAACGGCTCTTACTGTTATATCACAAGTTGCCAACATAATTTTCTTGATTCTTTTCATTGATATTTCACCATCAAAGGCTACCTATAGTTTTGAACATATAATTTTAATTGCAGTAGCCATATCTTATCTACTAAGCTACATATTGTAAGCTTCATGTTGGTAATCTAAAAAACTATCTCCTATTTATTCTTTCTTTGTTTGATTCATTCGCAATGTATTCTAGAAGATGGTTTAGTTTACCAGAATTTGATACATTTTTCTTATATTAATCCCTATTTTAACTTATCTGAATTTATTTTACACTTTTTGATAACGTTTCATAATCTTTACTCTCATATGTTTTAATATTTATTAACCTTGCTCCTAAAAAGTAATATGATTAACCTATACATGTTTTAACTTTGTCAGTGCCCAAATTAGCTAATCTATCTGATGTCTTGTTTTCTTATCTGTAAATGTGGTTTGTAGTAAAGTATTCTAGGTATTCCATTAATCCTCTAGCATGTCTTACATAATTATTTAATTTCCAGTTGGTATTTTTCCCCTTTCTAATTGCATTAACGGTTATCATTGAATCTCCTTCAATTTCTAATTTTTTTATTTCATTTGTTATGCTTAATTTTAATCCTTCAATAAGGGAAATAAATTATACCTCATTATTTGTTTTAATACCTACTCATTCAGATAAACTAGCAATTAATTCTCCATTACCATTGTGAATGCATGCTCCTATACATGCAATTCCAAGGTTTCCTCTGAACGCACCATCAGAATTTAATTTATACCACCCATAAGAAGGAGGATTATATTTACAAGCTAACCTCAATTTCGCTACATCCTTTTTTGGTTCACAATCTATCAAAGGAATTTTGAGGCCAGTCTATTTATTTCTCGTTTCATCATCCCAAGGTGAGAATATTTTGGTTTGTTTGCTAAGAGAGTTCCTATTATTAACTACCTCTACAATAACAACTTCCACTTTGTTCAAAAATTGATTAATCTAAATTTCTTCCTCTCTAAAAATTCTTTTATTTCTTTCTTTCCATATTTCTCATAGGATAGTTGAAGGAGTTATAATCCAAAGACAATTGTATAGATGATTATTCTTTGGTCTAGGCCATCCTAACATAAAATCAACTAAATTATCTGGGAAGGCAACTTGCCAGTTAAATCTTTTTTATATCCATTTTCAACATTGCATAGAATAATTACAATTGGGAAGGAGATTAATACTTTCTTCCACTTGTTTACATAATACACAACGAGATGGTCCATTATACCCCATTTTACACAATATTTATGTTGTTAATATTCTCCCATGCAATGCTAACCAAGTGAACATACCAGCCTTTGGTAAACAAATTTTATTCCAACATAAATCAATTCATAATTTGGTCTTTTCATAGCCTTTTTTATTATACACCAGTCTATATCCATCTTTAGAATTATATTCCCCATTTTTTGAAGGTAATCATACCACTTTATCTTTCTCATTACTAGGAAAAATGTGCCTAGTACTTAATATATTCATTAATTTATCAAAAATTTCATCTGTAATATACTCCTTACAAATATTCCATTCTCACCCTCATACTAGATTTTTAAGAGGAAAGATTATATAGTTATTCACAAATAATCCCATATCAATTTTTAATTTATCTATCATGTCTTTATCGTTCATCAATTGTGAGATGGGAGGATAGCCTTCCCAGGAATCGTCCTTGAATAATGCCTCCATTCCATTTCCTATATTCCAGGTTACCTTATCTCCTATAATATTTCTACAATGTCTCATAAAATTCCATACTCTTGATCCTTTACGGGGGTTTTCTTGTCTAGGAATACTCAAGGGATCCTTACCATATAAATACTTGTATCTAATTATCTTCACCCATTTTAGTTCAAGAAATCTGACCATTTTTCATATCAATTTAGCTCCTAGAGCCAAATTTTGATCTTTAATATCTTTGATATCTACACCACCATCTTTTTCCTCTTTGCAAATTGTTTCCCATGCCAATATTACAATTTTCTTTTTTTCGTTGGCTCCTTGCCAAAAGAAAGATCTCATCTTTTGAATTAATGTTTGTCATACACCCTCTGGCATTTGTAAACAAGACATTTGGTAAATAGGTATTGTTGACAATATTGAATTAATCATGGTTGCTCTTCCAGCTAAATTTAACCTTTTACCTTTCCAAGATTCACCCTTCTTTTCTACTTTCTGAATAATATTATTCCACAAATTGGATTCTTTAGTCCCTTTCTCTATAGGTAAGCCTAAATATTTAGAGGGTAGGATATCTTTTTGAAATCTAATAAATTCATAATCTCTTTCTCAGTAACCACCTGGGTATTAAAGAAAAACATCTCAGACTTTATCTTATTAATGATCTGGCCAGAGGCAGCTAAATACTTATCAAGGATAATCTTAAAATTATTTTCTTTCACTATGTTAGATTTTCCATATAACTTAGAATCATCAACAAATTGTTGATGGGTAATAGGTTCTAATTGACTTGTAATAGTAATGCCCTTAAGAACACCATTGATTATGGATTGAGATAGGGTTCTACCTAAAGCCTCAGCCATAATAATAAAAGGGAAAGGAGACAAGGGATCCCCTTGTCTAATTCCTTGTGAAATCTCGAAGAAACCCTCAAGATTCCCATTTACTAAAATGGATATTTTAGGAGTAGATATACATTCATATACTATACTAATCCACTGTTTAGAGAAACCAAAATCTTCCAGGCATTTACATAAAAAAAACATTCAATCCACCATGTCATATGCTTTCTTAATAGCTAATTATAATAGCATACTGGGTACTTTATTGTTTTGGACAGAATGAATTGCTTCTTGAGCAATAATGATGCCATCTAATATGGATCGGCCTGGTACAAAACCAATTTGTTCATCAGCAATGATTAATAGTAAAATAAGTTTTAGTCTATTAGCTAGAATTTTAGTAAGAGTTTGTATATTGTATTGCATAAGGCGATAGGTCTAAAGTCCTCCATACTAATAATATCATCTTTCTTAGGTATTAAAGCAAAAAAGTTATTATTGATCTCTTGTAATAATTTACCAAAATTTTTAAATCCTTCCAAAACTAAAGTAACTTCCTCTCCAATAAATGACCAGCATTTGTGGTAAAAAAAATATAGGAAATCCATCTGGCACTGGGGTTTTATCCAGGTGTAAATGGTTTAAATCTTGTTCCACCTATTCTTTGGTGATTTTTTATGTTAATACACGATTATGATCTTTATTAATGATTTTAGGGATATTTGAACAAATTTCACTTTGTAGAGTTATATTTGGAACTTTCTTATTTTTTAATAAATTTTCAAAATAATTGACAGCTTCATCAGTAATTAACTTTTGATCATCTATTTCTACTCCTAATGAATTTTTAATCCTTGTAATCCTATTGACTTGCCTACAGTTCTTAATGTTGTTATGAAAAAAAATTGTATTCCTATCTCCTTCTTCTAACCATGTTTCCCTACATTTTGATTTCCAATGTATCTCTTCCTTAGCTAAAATGTCCTCATATTTTTGTAATAATTATTTTTCTTTAATATAGCATTCTAAATCCATACCTTTGTTAATAACAATTTTATTACGGTTTTTAAGTTCTACTTCTGTATTTAGTTTAGATTCTTGGATGTTACCAAAAGATGTTCTATTCCATTCTTTGAATTTCAATTTTATATGCTTTAGTTTGCACATGAATACATATGCCCTCGAACCTTTAATTTTTTTTCATTTCACCATATTTTAATATTATCTATAATTTTATTATCTAAGAACCACATTTTCTCAAACCGAAAGGGATTTCTATTAGGTCTGATACTCTCCGAAATTACCAGCGCTACTGGAAAGTGATCAGATCCTGAATAAGGAAGAATAAAAGAATCTGAGTTGAAATTAAAATTACCTAAGTTTCCTTTAAACATAAACCTATCTAGTTTTCCCACAATATTGCTAAAGTCTGCTCTCCTATTAGTCCATGTAAAAATACCATTATTGGTTTTATTATTCAACCAATTATTCCTGTTGACCCTTTCTTTAAAGTAGTTCATCTTAACAGAATCTTTCCCTAATCCCCCTCTTTTTTCATTCTGATTGAGTATTGCATTAAAGTCTCCTCCTATAATAACAGAGGTATTCCTATAGCTTTGAATAAAGTATTCAATTTCTTCCCATGTTTTCGATTTTTCATTTAAGTCAATTGGCCTGTATATGTTGATAATTGTGAAAGACAACTTGCTTACTATACTGGTAATACACCCTCTCATCTAGTATCTAGATCTAGATATTTTTTCAAATTTAATTTTCGTAGGATCCCATAATATTGCTACTTCAACTGAGGCGTCGAATGCTGGTTCCCCATAAAGTTCCCAAATCCCCGATTTTTTCCTAAAAGTTTTAGATTTTCCTTATCTAATTTTGTTTCTTGAAGAAGAATACTATATGATTTATAAATTAATAAAATATATATTAATAATTAAATATATCTTTCATATAAATAAACATTGGTGAATAATATATTTTATTATTTTATATTGAAAATAAAGCATTTAAATATATATGATTTTTTTTTAAAAATGCATATAAGGATATTTTGTATTTTTTTAATTAATCAATTATTAAATGAAATTTAAAAAAATGAAGATATTAAGGGTTGTGACATCCTTCCTCCCTTTAAATGTGCATCGTCCCTGATGCCTAAAAGGAATTGTACTTTTATATCCAAAAAAATTCAAGAAAAATTCATACTATACTTATTGTGTAATCTAGTTTCCTTTTTTTTCAAATATTCATGATAATACAAGCATACACATTTGAATTCTATTGCACTTAAAATAAAATCAACAAGATTCATATCCATTTGATTAAATGCAATCTAATTTCCATTTTATAACATTTCAAATAAATTAACACACACACTTATAAAACTAACTTTTTCAAAAATAATGTAAACACAAATTTAAAGCAGGTAAACTTATAATAAGACAATTACGTATGTGCACCTAATAATAAATTTCATGAAAAAAAATTACGTGTGCATGTGTGTGTGTGTGAATTCTATTACTACTTAGCAGTTTTCACAAGGTTAGATTACATCTCTCCAACAATGTTCCCTTTTCTTATGTTGTATCGTTCCATATGTTGCATTCATAAGAACAACACAAAAAGCATCAATCCATTTTATTGCCATAATCAAATATCAAATCAAATACTCTTTCAAAATATTAATTCTTGCTCAAATAAGGTACCCTTATCCTAATATTCAACAAGTAGACATCAATTCTGCATAATACCTTAAAAATCATTTAAATGCACACGCATGCCTATACTTTGGCATCATACGGTATTGACCATGTAACTAGGTACTTCTTCTAACATTATTGTCATGTTCTTATACATATCCACATTTTTTCTAACTCTTTCACATTATCAGTGCCCCATGAAGGATATATTTCAATGTTCAATTTTTCAAAACACAACATGATCACTTAAAGATTACAAAATTTTTAACCAAAATTAACTTTAAGCCAGGCCACAACTTGATCATATGAAAAGATTGGAAATTAAATCATTACGTACCTTCTAAAATTTGGTACTCACCATATTCATAGATCATCCACGCATTCTTACAAATCATCTATAAGTGTTAGTGGATCTACTTTTAGTATGCATCCGACCTAGGCCCTTATGCCCATCTTATCACAATAACACCTCAAACATAAATATTAACTTGATTAATTACAATAAACATTTGTCCATTACTATATAAATGTAAATTAAACAAACAACACATCTTAACATGAGTAAAATTCATAATTTTATCTAAAACATATATGTGCATGTGCTTAATCAAGGTATTAGCATGGTTATGTCCTATCTTGACACATCTATGGCCATCTTGTTACATATTTACTATGGCCTCCTTGTCACATATTCCTCTATGGCCTTCTTTCCAAAGATACTAAAGTCTTCAATTTCACTTAACCCTAAAGGTTACCTGCATATTGAGAGACAAAGGTTCAATGTGTCATATAATTATAAGTGATACTATACATCATTTATGCTTCCTTAGCCTCAAACTACTCTTCATCTATTATGCTCAAGAACAAAAATGAGGTCTAGACATTTTTATCGTCCAACCATAGAGTGGTTAGCTCTTTGGAGTTTCTCTGGGCTCAACTTGAAAGGTTGAGTGCCCGACTCTACATCAAAGAACCTAGATCTAGCAAGTCAGATAGAATCTAGTGAAACACTGTGACTGACTATTATGACCTGTAACAATAATAATGATGTATCTTCGTAGTGATATGGAAAGGGGAAATAACCATAAACATCCACTAGTATCAAATGAATGCAACAATCGCTTTGGGCAAAGCATAATTATGTCAGTTTCCATGGTAGATAGGTTAGAAATGAAAATCAAATGCCTATCCTCCCCTATTACCCCATATTTGACACCCTTCTATAAAACAATCACATGATAATGCATTTTTTATGCAAAAAAATTTCATGCAATGTCTTATGCATAATAACTCATGCTAGACTCATTAAACATACTCATCTCTTTCAATAACAATTGCATAGAGAATTTATCCATCTCATGAGTATTCATGCAATACTCCTTATTCCTTATAGATTCAAACACTCACACCACACACATGTTCTCAATGTTAATTGCTTTATGTAACCCATATATTGCATAGAAAATTTATCCATCTCATGACTATTCATGCAATACTCCTTATAGAGACAAATACTCACACCACACATAGATTGCTCAATGTTAATTGCTTTATGTAACCCATAACCTTATGGTTAACATCCTCAAAATGTTCATGCTCATTTCATGACATATAAAAGATGTTCCAATCATAATAGTAATGCAAGAACAAGAATGATATTTTTCTACAATCTACCCTTTTGAAGATTATATTTATATATGACACGAGTGTAATAGAGTGTATCATATCATAACACAGAACTAGCAACATAAAACACATCCTAGCTAGCACAATATAATGAAAGAAATCTCAAAAGTAAAAGTACACAAATTTCAGTATGGAATCACAAAGTATGTGCACACAAACCATAAATATATGTGAGAATAAGAATCAAATTTAATTTATATAATAGAAAACTTGGTGGTTGGTTTATCACAAGAACCCTTAAAATTTTTGAAACTATCCCTTTCAGGACTTCTAAAACATGACCAAACACTTGGAAAACATTTTCCTAAAATACTTTAACGCTGGAGGTAATGGAAACATAAATTATCTCTAATCATGTATTAAAACTTGATTTTTTTAGCAGACACTCATAACCTTAGTGTCTTATGCTAGTATTGTTGACTAAGGATCATCTATCAATTAATCATGCAACATATTTCATAGAATTTTACTTTCTCTCTAGCATCACATATGTAGAATACAACTATTTCCCTACAAATGCATCACACGCATAGAATATAGTTCAAATTTTTTTAAAACAAATATGATGAGTACATAGTTGCAAAGTCCTATGAGTTCTCTTTTCATGCTTGACCTACTAAGTTCAGGAAATCAATGCAAATTCAAAATTATGATCTTATTTTTCACAAATGATCTATCTAAACTATCCATTTCTTTTTCTCTTATATTCCAAAATACATTCCTATAAAAATTAAGACAAGAATGACTCAATCATCCTAATTTTTACATCATGCAATGAACAATTATCCTTCCTCTTTAAAAATGCACTTCTCACATTCAATTTTATATCTTCAATCATCATCTCAGGATGCTCATTCTAAACAAATTTCACAAACACATAGTTTAATACAGTGTATACATAACCAAGTACTTCAAGAATTTATAGAACATTGCAATGTAAAAACATGCAAAACATTCAATACACTATACACATACCCACACAACTATCAACAAAAACTCATACAAAGAGGGGTACTAACCTAAGAGTGGTACTTTCACTTCTATAATCTTAAGACAAGGACATACTTCTTGTTCCTATCAAAAATGACCATAACTAGGAGACTCTCTCCCTACTCTAGTAATTCCACATGTCTTAAACACCAACTCAGAGAACTAGCACTTGCATATACTAAATAGAATGACTCAAAGTTCACGTGATCAAAAGTCACAACTTAGGATAGTGAACTCAAGGCCTTGGAGTGGAACCTAAAGCTTCGATACCAAATGTAAGGTCCACATGTTTACCTAATTATAAAAAATCAAGTATTTACCTAAGAATAAAAATTCAAAAATAAGGACACAGAGGATAAACTCATCACATTGGGCTCCTAAATTCAGGCCCAATCCATTGAATTTAAAAGTAGATACATATTAAATGCAATTTTCACTGTAACACGGAGTTAGATACAACATTAAAAACAGGCAGATGAGATAGTAAACACATGAATAATGTTGGACAACTGAATATGACATTGACTAGTTGGGTGGCTTATTTGCACTGGGTTATAGGAGTAGTTTGTGCCGACACAAGTGGGATCTTTAAATATCCTATATGCACAATGATTATTTAGGTATCCAACATGCTGGAGCAATGTTTCCCTTCTTTCTTCATCTCAAATGCCACCTGTCGCTATCTTGTCGACTCTCCTCCAACTTCCATTAGTTTTATTTATTTATTTTCACCTTTCTCCCACTTCTCCACTCTTATTCCCACATTCCTCCCTCCAATTTAAGAGAAAAGGCTGCCTAAATGCATCATAATTGTTAATGTTTGTAGCTTCAGTCATATGATCATTTAGAATACATATAATAATTAGATATTGATTAATAATAATATATTGTATTTGTGTGTGTGTTCATGTGTGTGTGTTATATTATATATATTATTATTAAACATATATTATGAAAACATATATTATTCTAAAATATGATTGATTAATGAAACATTATAAAATTATAATGAATAGACATGTCCCATGAGTGGACATGTCTCTCATAGCCTCTTTCCCAATATAAATGAAAGAGAGATTGTTGCATTTGAAACACACATAACATATCTAACATAGAGTGCTATTACATTTTCAACTATCCTAAAACTTAACATGGTATCAGAGCAGGTTCCCTACCTACCTATGAGATTTCACGAATAAAGAAAAATGTAGATTCTATGAAGTACCTGATGTGTGTTTTCTCAGTACCTCCTGCAAACCTCCTCCGTCTGCACCCTGGGCATCGGCTTGCACTTTTGGGGGTAATGAGAGCCCACCTCACCTAAAATCTATGGTTCAAACACAGCATAGCTCTGTGGTTCGCATAAGTGGTTCAAACACTATATGAATGACTCTCCCTGCGTACACCTTCCACTCATCCACCCCTTTTGTTACTTATGTGCATATTCATGTGCGGCTTAAAATCTTTAAGAAGGCAGGGTATGAGTCTCAGCTTGAGAAAGCTAACCTATCCTCAATGTGCGTTCATCTTTCCCTCACTGTACCAGTAGCTTCATTACAGGGTTGAAATCGACAATCCTGCCATCATTACGGCCGTAGTCTCTGAATAGTTTAGATACATGCCATTATTATATTAGTGATATCATTCCTAGTTTATGGTTTCAGAATTGTATGCCTCCAAGGCTCATGCTTGCATCTCTAGTTTTCATGGGGTCTTCATCGGGGATATATACAAAGTTTGTCACTAGTTAAATGATCATATTCTTGTCGACTATAGGAACTCATAATGTTTGGAGCAATCACCAAATCCATGAGCCATAAGACATATATCGTTGCCATCAAGGTCACTATTGGGATTATACAATCAAGCTTGAGGAGATTAAGTAGTGACTCTTTCTAATGATGAGGTCTACATATGAAACTCTTGGTAACAATAGATATGACTAACATCTTGATGCAGTTTGAATATATCGATGTGTCTCAGTAGTTGGCAATCTGCACTGTATTCGGCTATATCAAACGTAATAAATATCACAGTAAATAGTGCCCTTCGATTATGTGCACAGCTCTAGGATGCATTATGTTTGTAGATGATTGATGGTAACAATGATGTTGATGGATGTGCATGACTCCAGATAGGTCACTAATGTATTAGTTATATATGATATGCGATTGGTAAGGTAACAAAAAAATGTCAATGGATGACTTTGATGCATATATGCATAACAGATTGTGATTTGAAATAATTCTGATATTTGGAATGAAACCACTGTCAATAGAGTAATAATGGTATGGATGTCGATCAGATCCCCTCTACTATGTATTTGATATATCACTTTGCAAAATATATGTGCAATGATGTATTGAACTCCCGTGATCAATCGCAAATGATGGAATGAGTGATCACTGCCTGTCATGGATGGTGATATGATGTGGGATAATGGTAGTCACTACTTGGTATGGAGATTACAAATATCTAACTGTAATGATGGAAACACTGCAGGTCACAAGGTCTGATACTTTTAATACCTATTGGAATGGTTTATTGAAATGCTTTATATCGGCTACATACTGTTTGAAGACAAGACAATTTTTCAAAGGTACAAAGATGCAATATGGTATCGATTATTGACAAAGAGAATATAAAGTTGGATGTTATCGGGCATGATAATATAAATATTTTAAGAGTTGTTTTGGGTTTTAGTATATAGCAGTTACTTCAACCGTCAGAGAATGAACAACTGATGATAATAACAGATGCAACACATAATGAATGACAAGGCGCGATTGAGGAAAGGATTAGTGATAAGGAGAACATATAATGCTGAGATAATTCACATCCACATATTATATTAAATTCACAAGTCTGGAACTCCATGGGCAAGAAACAATTCAATCATTATCGTGGAGCATAATATATGGACTTACACCAAATAGGGGAGGTTTATGCAGCTGTTGGTGTTGTCTAATGATTTTCAAAAGAGTTGGAAGTCTTCATTAGAGAGATGACAAAGCCTTGAGTACTTGTATACAATGTGAGTCACTTCTATGACTACATGATCTAACTATGTATCCGTAAATGCAATTGGCTAGTGAATATCATATACTTCTAAAAGTTCAAAAGAGTGAAATATAACCAAAGTCACTTAGTGGTGGGATTTCTACATTTTGATTAGAGCATATTCACATTTATATATATTTTAGTCCCATGCAAAATTTGTTGCATTAGCATCTTTGACCAGAGTGTAGAAGTCAAGAAATCCAACTTCACAGCTCGCCAAGAACACCTGCATGCAAATACCTAATACTGAATGGAAACCACAAAGACAGAAGCCTTGGAAAATCTCAGCAGAGTGAGAGAAAAATTATATTTCCCAAAAAAGTGAATGAACAATAATTACAAAAGTGGCATATAAGGTAAGAAACCCTAAAGCTGGAAAAGGCTAGGTTTGTGCATTAATAATTAATAAACATATTAATTATTATGCACCTACAAATGACAAGCTTAAGTGAATAGAATAATAGTGAGCTTTAAGAATTAAACCGAAGTGATTTAATTATAAAGACAAATGTACTATTACTCTAACACCCCCCCTTAAGTGAAGCTCAGGAGAAAACTAACCTAGCACAGCTATGAAAGCAAAAGAAATGGGTCTCAGCAACAAGGCTTGATCAGATACCCAATACAAGGAAATCTCTATGAACTAGAGATAAAGGAGAAAACATAGTGGGAAAAACCCCTCTCCAAAAAGAGATAAAACACACATGCTAAAAAAAACATGAAGGAAGGAAGGACTCATCAAGACCCCCCAAGGACAACTTCCGTCACCCCAAGCATAGAACACAACTAAAGATAGCGCAGAGATACAAAAGGTTTGGTGAAGATGTCAACAACCTACGCATTAGTGGGAATGTACTCCAAAGTGAGAACACCATCCTAAATATGCTGATGGTTGAAATGCATATGAAGCTCAATGTGTTTAGTGCATTGATGCTCCACTGAGTTGTGAGAAATGTGAATAGCACTCTGATTATCTCACCATAGAACAATGGGATGATCAGGAGGAAAGCCAAACTCAGTCATCAACTATTGAAGCCAGAGAATCTCCTAGCTAGCATGCACTACTGCTCTATACTCAGCCTCTGTAGATGAAAGTGCGTGAGCATTCTTCTTCTTGCATGACCATGTGATAGGACAAGAGCCAAGACAAAAAACAAAGCTAGAAGTAGACTTCTGATCATCAACATCACCAGCCCAATCTGAGTCAGTGTAGCCAACAATGTGAGTAGCCCCTGATGTGTAGTGAATGCCATACATAAGTGTGCCCTAAATTTATCTCAAGATATGCTTGGCAGCTTGCCAATGACTCTCATGAGGCTCATGTGAGAACCGAAAGACTAGACCAACTGCAAAGGAGAGATCAGGATGAGTGTGTGTCAGGTATAAAAAATTGCCAACCAACTACTGATACAATGTAGAATCCACTGAAGGCGAAGTGCAAGAGGTAGACAAAGTAACACCTGACTAAAAAGGTGTGGGAGCAAGCTTGCAATCAAGCACATCAAAGCACCGAAGCATGTCAAGAGCATACTTTTGCTAGTAAACAAAGATCCCAGCAAGGGACTAAACAATCTACACACCCAGAAAGAAGTGTAATAGACCAAGGTCTGTCATCTCAAACTGCTCCATCAATGCGCGCTGAACATCCTGAATCATAGAAGATGAGCTACCTGTGATGAGAAGATCATCGACATATAGCACA
>MU224972.1:4766148-4790513 GCA_018584345.1 Thuja plicata | reverse complement strand
AGAAAGGAGTCCATCTTCTCATACCAAGCCCGAGGGGCCTGTTTGAGACCATACAAAGAATGCCGAAGTCTGCAAACCAAGGAGGAATCCTGCACAAATCCCTGAGGCTGCTCCATGTAAATCTCCTTAGAAAGATCACCATGCAAGAAAGCACTCTTCACATCCATATAAAAAATGGGCCATCCCTGAGAGGCTACGAGGGATAAGACAAGGTGAATAGAGTTCATCTTGGCAACAGGGGAAAATGTCTCAGTGTAATCAACACCCTCAACCTATGAAAAACCCTTCACAACAAGACGTGCCTTGTACTTATCTATAGAACCATCAGCAGCAAATTTAGTATGATACAACCACTTGTATCACACTAACTTTCTTCCCTTAGGAAGAGAACAAAGATCCCAAGTATGATTCTTCATCAAAGAAGAATACTCCTCCTCCATAGCCTTGTCCCACTCAGTATGTCCTATCGCTGCCCCAAATGTCTGAGGATCACCACATATAGCATGACTCAAAAGACTGGAACCCTCAATATGAGACCAGGTGTGACAAGAAGTGGAAGGGTCACAAGCCAGAGATTCTGCAGCATCAACTGTAACACAAGCCCATTGAGGCATCTATGGAGGATCCTGTGGTGGAGGTAAATTGGGATCACTAGATCATCATCCTGAAACAAAGCTGGAAGAGATGAGGGAGTAGTGGTAAGTGAAGTAGACTCTGGAAGCGGGGTATCTACTACAGGAAGGTGCTCATCAAACTGGACATCCCGTAAAAATAGGACCTCTATGGAATCAGGATCAAACAACTTATATTCCTTAACATCCTCACAGTAGCCAAAAAAAATGAGGTTTCGGCTCTTCCACTCCATCACTCTCCTCTGAGCGTTAGGCACAAATGTCGATGCATCACTACCAAAAACTCAGAATGAAGATACATCAGGCTTGAAATGAGACCAAGCCTCCTCAGGAGTCATATGTCAAACTACCTTGTGAGGCATCCGATTCTGAATATAGTTGGCACAATTGACTGCCTCTTCCCAAAAAGATGAATCCATGGACCTAGACTATGTCATAAAATTAGCCATCTCCCAAAGTGTTCTGTTCTTTCTCTCTACCACACCATTCTGCTGAGGGGTGTAGGGCACTAAAAAATGATGCTGAAGACCATGTTCAGAGCAAAAATCCCTGAAATATTGGTTCACATACTCCCCCCCATTATCTGTGTGTATTCGGAAAATAGAAAGACCAGATTGCTTCTCCAAAAATGTCTTAAAGACTCGAAATGAATCAAAGACATCTGACTTGTACTTTAAAAAGTACACCCATGTACGTCTAGAGAAGTCATCAATGAAAGTAAGCACATATCTGGCACCAGAAAAAGGAGTGGGAAATGACATGAGGTCACTATGAATCAACTCCAATGGTGCCAAAGCACGAGTAGCCCATCTGTGAGGCAAAGGATCCTTGTGTTGTTTTCCAAGAACACAACCCTGAAAAACCCCATCAGTACAAGTAATCTGTGGAAGCCCAAGAACAAGTGCCCGTGTGCTCATCTGCTGAAGATATCTGTAATTGACATGGCCCAAACACTCATGCCAAAGTCTTCTCACTGAATTTGCATGAGCTATAAGACAGGAACCTGTGCTAGCATAAGACTCAAATCCATCAAATCTGTATAGGTGGGATGCAGTGTCAACACTTCCAGTAGCCATAATCATGTCAGAATCATGTAAGTCCTAAATAACCACATCATGTGGTGAGAACTCAACTGTCTTACTAGAGCCAGAGTGGCAAATTTGATAGATAGACAATAGATTCATCAAAATGATAGGGACAAAGAGAACATCCTGAAGAGAACCCCCAGCTAATGCAACAAAACCATAACACAAAATAGAAAGATGAGATGAGTTCCCAATAGCAATCTGTGAAGTAGCACAAGGGGCAAGTGAGGTGACCAACTGCTGAGTGTGAGTCATGTGGTGAGAGGCACCGGAATCAAGAATCTAGGTGGGCCCAGAAGTCATAGCTCATTTAGTAAGAGTATGACCTTTATTTGCAGGGGAGGATGTGGACTGAGGAGCTAAAATGTGATGCGCCTGCATGGCTTCCTCTAAAGCCTCCAAAATTTTCTAGCACCTAGAAATAGGATGTCCATCATTTCCATAAAAACTGCAGGTCTCAACTGATTTCTTCTTAGTCTTGGAGGTAGACTCGGTAGACTTTGAAGAATATTTACCCTTGGAAGGGTTAGCTAGAGGTTTTGAATCATTTTTCTGTGCAGGTTTGGAGGAATACTCATTGCCTGTTGAATCTTTCTTTGGTTTGGATTTCTTTTTTGGTTTCCCCTGTGAAGACTGAGCAACCAATGCTTGGCTAGAAGAGCCAGAAGCATCCATCTGTTGGATCTTTGCATTTTCCCATGTCAACCAATCACAGAATGTCTTAAATGAAGGCATGGTGTGTCTAGTACCCAAAGTATCCATGGTGGAGTAGAAAGTAGAAGAAAATATCTGATATTCTCCTCTCAACTTTGAGAGTATCAGGAAGATACACTCATCATCTGTCTTGTTTCTCCCACATCCCTGCAAAAATGAGCGCAGAGATTTGAACTTCATCAAGAAGTCCTCCATAGTGGGAAAGCTGGTAGGAGTCAAATTAGTCAACTCTACATCAAGCTGTAGTGCCCGAAACTCATTCATTGTGCCAAACAAATCTGAAAACTTGCCCCAAATGGCCCTAGGAGTTTTCAAACCATCCAGGTGAAAGAGGAGACTATCAGAAATGTTTAGTGCAATCAAGCCCATGGCTTCATCCATTTTATTCCTGTGCTGAAGAACTTCAAAGTGGACATTGTAGGATAGGTTGGTTTTCATCTAGGCATGACCATAAGCCACATGACATAAGTAGCCTGGTCATGTGTGCTTTCCAGGTATGGTAATTATGTGGTGTCAGCCGAGCCACAGAGGGGTCCGACATTGAGAGAAGAAAAATATGGAAGTAGAAGGGTCTCTTTATGAAAGTAAATGATAGAAAGAAAAAGCACCCCCCATAATATATGATTCTATCCCCCGTACAGCAAATAAACAATTACTGAAAGCACAAAAAATGAGAAGAAAACTTGGACACCAGATGCAGAGAGAGGAAATGGAAGCCTCTACTTCAATGCCAAAAATAGGAGCTCAAACAGTTGAATCAATGAACAATACTAGCATCATCACATCTGACTTAGAAACACCTTTCCATTGATATTTTGTTTTTCAAAAACAGGCACCATATGCTCAAGTTACAGCCAAAAAACCAAGTGCCCCTCCGAAAACCAACTCTCTGGAAAAAAAACCAGACATTGGATAAAATTTGACGTTCAAACACACATCACTGTCCATTGGGAAAAAATTGACGGTCGTCGAGGCTGTTGCTAGAAAATTTTTCTAGTCACCGAAAATTTCAAAAAATGGCCGAAAAAAAAATTTTGGGAGGGCTGACATCAAGGTGACATCACTTGCAGGCTATGGTGGCAGGCCAGTGGCAAGTTGGTGGCAGATTGGTGGCGGTCGCCGGTGGCTAGCCACTCCTGGGTGGCAACACAGTCGCTAGTGGCACCGCCGGTGGTGGAGCGGCTCTGCCGGAGACTAGCGGCAAGTGGGCGGCCGATGGGCAGCGCGGGCTAGGCTGAGCTGGGTCAAGGTGGCTGCAAGGTGGTGCCAGGGTGGTGCATTCTAGCAGCCCAAAAAAACCTTAAAAAAATGCTTTTTTTATTTTTTGCATCATTTTTTGAGCCGTACGGCCTAGGAGGTCAATTTTTTTCCTCTAGGGTCACTGTGACCAAAACCAGCAAATTTTATAGGTATTTTGACTCTCTCAGGCCTTCTGAACACAATGGTGGAGTCTATTTTTGCTCAAATAGCTCCAAAAATAGCACCTCCTTCAAAGTGACAGAAAAACCCTAGAGAAGTTGTGGTTTTCGTCTTCTAATCGCAACTTCAAAAACCTTCAAACCAGCCAGCGACAGGGTGGCTCTGATACCATGTAGAAGTTGAGAAATCCAACTTCACAGCTCACTAAGAACACCTGCATTCAAATACCTAATACTGAATGGAAACCACAGAGATAGAAGCCTTGGAAAATCTCAGTGGAGTGAGAGAAAAATTATATTTCCCAAAAAAGTGAATGAACAATAATTACAAAAGTGGCATATAAGGTAAGAAACCCTAAAGCCGAAAAAGGCTAGGTTTGTGCATTAATAATTAATAAATATATTAATTATTATGCACCTACAAATGACAAGCTTAAGTGAATAGAATAATAGTGAGCTTTAATAATTAAACCAAAGTGATTTAATTATAAAGACAAATATACTATTACTCTAACACAGAGGTCACCGCTATGGTAAATCAACATGTCTATACATCTATTGCTAGAAGAGCCTATGTATGGTATAGAGGTGGCATGGACCTTGAGAAAGGTTGTTGAAGATAATTTTTGTTCTATGGTGTTTGATAACATCATTAAGTATATATTCCTGATGTGATACCAAACCCAATTATGATATGGCGAGACGCTCAATATTTTAAGCCTTTAGTGCAGCAACGATGTTGATCCTAGCCTATGGAAATTCAAGAACAATGATTATGTTCACAATCTATGTGTACTCAAGGGTGGCAATGCAAATATTAGATATCTTGTACGAGCCACTATCAAGAATGATTGACCACAATGAATTCTTAATTTTTATGTGTCAGCAAATGTAGCAAAGAGTTCTCCAAATTCTTGTACTATGTATTAACATATGAGAAGGGTATACTTCCATGAGAGAGGGAGAAACTAGAAGGTCTGCATCAGTGGACATCTGAGAAACTTGATTCAAAGGAAGTAGACCATGGAGAGATGGTTTCTCTAGTATTCAGATGAGGTACATTATCACTGAAGATTGGACAACCGATATTCTCACCAAGCCTCCTACCAAAGTAAAGTTTGTTCATTTTTTAACAAGATTGGAGTTGTGGAGAACAAAGCGCCCTTGTTGAGAGGGAGTATCAGCATCAACGATTTCTTGATATGTACTTTATTGCATTCTTCTCTTTGAGAGAGAAGTCTAAGGTGAAAACCCTTGGTTTCACCCTCTGAGATGAGTCAAGGTGGATGTCATGTGTGTGACTCCCTGACTTATGGGCCCTCCTGTGAACATTGAAGAAAGGTGACGACTTTTCAAAAATGAACACTTGTATTTGATTGATGTTGTGAGGTGACGACTTTGAAAACATCTCCATTATGATAGTTTATATCCTTTAAATCAATATGGACTAGAAGGTATAGTTTAAAATACTTACAAGTTCTATTGTATGGATATATCATGTCTATATGGTAAGTATCACATATGTGATACTAGTGCACATATCATACAAGACATCTTGAGTACTTGGTGAATATCATGGACTTGATATTTGAAGACCATTACTCTGAGTACTTGGTGAGTATCATGGATTTGATACTTGGAGACCATTACTCATGATAATCATTTTTGAGCACTTGGTGAATATCTTGTGAGTTGATATTTGGAGACCATTGCTATGAGTACTTGGTGAGTATCATGGACTTGATACTTGAAGACCATTACTTGTTATATCAATAAAATGATATTAATTTTTACATGATTATTTATACTCGCATATTTGGTGAATATCATGGACTTGATATTAAAAGACCATTACTCTAAGTATTTGGTGAGTATCATGGATTTGATACTTGAAGACCATTGCTCATGATAATCATTTTGAGCACTTGGTGAATATCTTGTGAGTTGATATTTGGAGACCATTTCTCTGAGTACTTGGTGAGTATCATGGACTTGATACTTGAAGACCATTACTCGTTATATCTGTAAAATGATATAAATTTTAAATGATTATTCATACTCACATATTACATTGAAGTAATATATTTATCCTCCCTAGCTAAGAGGGAGTGTTAATGGTATAGCTTCGATCAGAACAATAATGAACATACTAAGTTGATATAATAATATTATATCGTTAATTCAATTAAGTTTATTTGTTTTATATATATATATATATAAAGTAATAAGAGAAAGGAAAGAGCTAAATTTAAAATTTTATAACTAAAAGCTACGTCAAATTAATCTTTAGTTTTAATAAAACATGCATACATAAATGTATACTTCTTCCTCATGGCTAAAAGCCTTTTCTCTTAAATTGCATGGAGGAATAAAATATATTATTCACCAATATTTATTTATATGAAAGATATATTTAATTATTACTATATATTTTATCAATTTATAAATCATATATATAAATAAACTAATAACATTTTAAAAGGATACTATAAAGAAAAATTACAAACAAAAAAAAAGGACTTAAAAAAACTCCTACGTAAGCTTTAGAAAAAGGATAAGTAAATAAGTAAGGAATCTCTCTGAGAATATGTTATGTAAAGAAAAAGTAATAAGAGCAAGGAAAGAACTAAAGTTAAAATTTTATAACTAAAATCTACGTCAAATAAGTCTTTAGTTTTAATAAAACATGCATACACAAATGTATATTTCTTCCCCATGGCTGAAATTTTGGGAGTTTACAAGAACGAAACCATAAGTGGAACCTTCCCTTAACAACAAAAAATCATGCAATGTAATTATTATTGTTAAGTTTTAGGATAGTTGCAAATGTAATAGCACTCTATGTTAGATATGTTATGTTTGTTTCAAATGCAACAATCTCTCTTTCATTTATATTGGGAAAGAGGCTATGAGAGACATGTCCATTCATGGGACATGTCTATTCATTATAATTTTATAATGTTTCATTTTATAATTTTATAATGAGAAAAATAAGACCCTCGTAGACTATTGGGCTTGATTTAACTCTATGGTCTATGATGCTCTCGTTGAGGGAGCTCAGGAGAAAGTAGAGGAAAGAAACCCTAGCTTCATGACAGAAGTGATTCACAAGCACAAAGTGAAAGTTATAAACTCTAATAAATCTACCATCTAGGGTAAAGTATTCCATTATGACCCTAAGCACTTTTTCCCATACAAGCTTAATATTGGAGTTGATGAATAGCATCAAACTGATAGCTCCCAAGAATCACCTGCATGCAAACACCTATCACAGAAAGAGAGAAGCAAAAGCTATGGAGGCAAGAAATAATAGATCTGTAAAAGAGGAAACATCCTCAATTGATTCAATAAAAATGGAATGGAATTAAAAAATAATTTTAATAATTACAAAGTGATCAATCCTAATAAAGGAGATCAAAACCCTAAGAAGGGTGGAGAAACCTAGGTTGCATGTCTAATTAATAAAAGAATTAATTATTGCATGCCTAAATTTTAGCTTAAGTAACTAGAGATAAAAAGGTGACTTAATAATTAAATCAATAATGATTTAACTAACAAGCAAAAACACTTTTTTTTCTCTAACACCCCCCCTTAAGATAAACTTAGGGAGAAGCTAAAAAGCCTAGAAACAACTACTGAAAGCAGGAAATGTGTCCCAACAACAAGGCCTAATCATGTACCCAGGTACAAAAAAATATTTGTAAAGAGGAGAAAAGGAGAAAACCCAGTGGGAAAAACCCCTCTCCTAAAAGAGATGAAGACTAGTGAAGGACTGAAGAAGCCTCCAAACTAGAGAATGTACCAGAAGATAGGAACAATGGAAGAACATGTAGAGAATCTCTGAAGCATGAAGCTAAAAACACTGTCGAAGAATAACTATTGGAACCTCCACTGTAATAGATCATGATCAGGTAGAGAAGATTGTAAACAAAGCCTAAAGAGTTGATCAGTCAAAGATAGAAGGATGCCTCCAAAACATGAATGAAAGAGTGTCCTTATGGTAAATGATCCATCTAACCAAAATGCATAGGTACCCAGCCACTGCATCCGCCTAGTACGTAGGAACAAATACTAAATACATATATCACTCCATCAAACCAAGGAAGCATTAGAACCAATAGGAGATACCCCCCCATAATGTTGATCAGGGAGAGGCATGACAGGTACACTGATTCAGACTGCCATGAATAATTGCATGATGAAGAACATACAAACACATATATAGGATGGTGTCATGGAAGGATCACTCTCTTGACACACATCATGAGGATAATGTCATGGAAGGAACACTCACTTGACAAAGGTAGATGGAAAACAAAGCAAACATCAAAACCCCCATGGCACTTTATAATATAGTGCGAGTATAATCAAGCACAAAATATGCAAGATCTCAAGCATGCATCAGATGGCACTTTATTTTAGTACATTTGCAAAAAAAAAAATACGATAAAATTAGATGTATAAAATATCTAGGAATGACAAAAATCTGTAGAAACATGAAGAGCAGCTAAAAATAAGTCATCCCATGCATGGAAAATGACCCCAAGATCTGAAACATCCAAGATATCCACCAGATTGAAAAAATGCAAAAAATTAAATAAAAAATACCAAGAGAATAATCTAAGTGTGAGACCCATGAAATAAGATAGAGCACTGAACCATATTTCCAACACTATGCGGAAGTCAAAAAACGGAGTCCGGATGAGCAAGATATGACTCCCGGAGTGCAAAAAAGAACCCTAACTTTAACCGACAAAAAACTTGCAAGATAGAAAAATAAAAAATTCTAACCTCCAAATTTGGATAGAGCTCAGAAAGATCTTTCTGACGATATAATATAGGTCAAAATCTAATATTGTATGCGCAAGATATGAGCAAAAAACCACTAGGTGCTCATTATGAAAAAAAGAGCAAGTTGTATGACGGGTTGGTGGCCGTCAAATTTAACCCAAATCTCAAACCTATGACTACTGACATCAGTGGCTTGGAAATTGAGGTAGCATCAAAACCGGATTGGATTTCTGCCTTGAAAAGCATGTCAAGGGTCGTGCATGCAAAAATGGGGCCCAAATTTCAACTTTGTCCAAATTGGACATGCCTTATATGAAAATGGGGGTTTTGGGGCATTTCAGACGCAATCATGATGTTGGTTTTTTCCCACAGTGCTCCAAAAAATATCTCCACCCAAAATCCATGCAACTTTTCATAGAAAACCTCTCAAAAATCTAGATCTAAAGGGAAAGACCAAAAAAACTCTCATGAAGAGAACAGGGGCATGAAAGGGCAGATATATGATACCATATTGAAGTTGATGAATAACATCAACACTACAGCTCCCTAGAATCACCTGCATGCAAACACCTATCATAGAAAGAGAGAAGCAAAAGCTATAGAGGCCAAAAACAACAGATCTGTGAAAGAGGAAACATCCTCAATTGATTCAATAAAAATAGAAAGGAATTACAAAAGAATTTAATAATTATAAAGTGATCAAAACTAATAAAGGAGATCAAAACCTTAAGAAGGGTGGAGAAACCTAGGTTGCATGTCTAATTAATAAAAAAAAATTAATTATTGTGTGTCTAAAGTTTAGCTTAAGTAACTAGAGATAAAAAGGTGACTTAATAATTAAATCAATAATGATTTAATTAATAAGTGAAAATGTGCCTTAATAATTAAATCAATAATGATTTAATTAATAAGTGAAAATACCTTTTTTCTCTAACACTTAATGTTATTAATATTAACATAATCTACATTTCCTTTAACAAGCAGAGCCTTTTCTTCATCTGTCTTGGGGAAATCCTTATAAGCCTTGTTCCCATTCTTTTTATCTTTGGCAAAGTTAATTCCCTCAAGAGGAAAACTCGTAATTTCATCAATGAGCTCTAAAGTGAGAGGGAAAGATTTACCCACTAAATTTACCTTGTCGTTCTTCCAACCCGTAGAAACCTCTTTGGTAATCTCTTTGTCGTTACCATGCAAATGTCTGAGATACTTAGTAACTCTGCCCTTCTTAAGTTTTCTCCACACCTCCTTCTCTTGAATCCATTTGCATCCAGTAGATTCCTCTCTCTTAAGATCACCTCCCATCTCTTCTTCTTCCTTCATATAACTATCCTCACCAACGTTGTTACTCTACTTTCTCTCAGAATTTTTTGGCTCTAAATTTCTCATACTAAACTTGCAAATGCCAAAATAAAAAAATTTCAGCTCCAACTTCATCTTGAACACCCACAAAGTGTGTGTGATAAGACAAGTATTAATGTTGTTGCAGACCACTTGCCACTTTGACTTAAAATTACTTGATCTCTGATTCAAATCATGCCTTGACATCATTAAATCTTATAGCTCCCTCCTTTTGGTTGATCTTGTCATGATTAATGAAATTATTGATTTCATCATTAATTTTATTGATTCCAATCCACTTTTTGATGATGTCATTCTTAACTCCTATGTTGGCCAACCCATCTGCTACCTGGTTAGCTTCATGGTAGTTATGGGTCACATAGAGTCTTTCAAATTTGGAGGCAATGTTGTTGATTTTCTCTATGATGTGATTAATAGACCACGAGGGTTTACTTAGGCCTTTGATATTATTGATGATATTTAAGGAGTCTCCCTCCAACCACAATTTTTTACACCCCAACACTTCTGCCAGCATAATAGTGTTAAGGGTTGTGTTGGTACTCTCATTTTATGAGAGTACCATAGTATGTATTTCAAAGTTTTAGAGCTTCAATGGTGAATTTCTTCAAGTTCCATAATTCTTCAGATCCTTGTTTTGTGTGTGAAGGTTCCAGAGGGATGTGGAAGCTATGTTTTGTTGCCTTTGCATCTTATTTTTGCAAACAGAAACGGTCGAAAATGGTCAGAACAGTCATGGTGCCTTCACTGGTTTCATTTGTTCATAAATTCCTTAAGGCATATATCCCACATTGGCTGTGTAGTTCAAAACTCAAATATTTTTATATCCCAGCACTCAATAGTTAAGTGCTTAAAAGACACGCAGCTTTTTGGAAGGAAACCCGGTGGTTGGGAGGTGACATGGCGGCCAGCTGGCGAACAATGGACTAGTTTTGTGGGCCCATGCAAGTGATGTGTAAGAAGGTGACAAGTGGCAAGATCTCGCTCACTCGCATTAGTAAGAGGCCATAGAAAAAAATGTGCTTGAGTGTGTGACAAGTAGTTTTCGCGTAGTCACAAGGTTGGAAAGTGGTCAGAAAGTTAACTGGAAAGTGCACGACTGACAGTTGTCACGTACTCGTTGTGGTTAAGATAGATAGCAAGAAATGTTGGTGAGTGCGCGACTAACTATTGGTGGTTAGTGTTGTGCACTTGCATCGGTTAGTGGTGGTTAAAGAGATGAGTTATGAGTGTGTGAGATGTTGCCAAGTGTACATGCTAGAAGGAGGATCGAATAGTGGCTGCAAACTCACAGAGGTAAAGAGAATATTTGGCAAGGTGTTGCGAGTGCGCAAGGAAATAACACATGGAGGTGTCGATGAGATAGATGTGTAGTGGTCACAAGCTCGCTAAGAAAAGAGGAATATTCAGCAAGGGGTCGTGAGTGCACGACTAGCTGCCATGTGTCCAGAATGGTTAAGTGCTAAAGGTAAAGGTATTGCAAATCTCTTTTGATCATGCGGTGGGTGTAAAGCCTTGAAGTAGAGATGCAGATAGATTATTCATTGAGGCATTGCGCCTGATGAACACATGTCCCAGTGGGTTTGGCTGAAGTCAGGAATAGTAAAGTAAAGTTTACACAAGTTCAAGAAGATCATGTGGTTGGCATGAAGCCTTAAGAGTAAAGTGCTCGATATCTAGTGATCAAGGAAATGTGCCTATGTGTCATGTGTCCTTCCAGTTAGTGGGACCTACAATTTCAATGTTGAAATTAAAGTAAAGTTTGCATGAGTTTGAAAAGATATGACGGTGGGTGTAAAGCCTTAATGCAAATATGATCATGAGATAATGTTTGAGGCATCACTCTTGTGCGACACCTAGTGGAATCAGATCCTGAGCCTGGGTAACTTAAAAAGATCAACATATATGTTTTAAAGTTGAAGAGGGTTTTTATCTTGCCCGTCTAAGTCATTTTCCATGCCACATGTAGCCATTATAATAGAAATTTAAATATTTCAATATGTTTTCAGAGGGTTTTCATGCCAGTCGGATAACTTTTTTTCTCAGAGCCATAAATGTTGCAATCTGATCTTGTGGGTCAACTGTGCACAGTTGTTGAAGACCAGAAGGATTGAAATATGATATGACAAGATGCATTTATGTTCAGACTTGACAGATAAAATTTTTTATATCAGAGGGATAAGTGCATACAGGATGTTTGGTCTTTTCTACATTTATGTTGAGCTATTCTTCATGTTAAGGCTTGAGAATTGACCTCAAGGTACCGCGCTCACGTCCATGTATTAGAGCATTTGATTGCAAATCAAATTTGCACAGATTGAAGAGAGATAGGGTTTCAACTTGATAATAGAATTAAATGTTTGCATTAATTGGTTGTAAACCCTAACCTTAAATGGTCAAAAGCTTGTAGCATTCATGTTAGTATAAAGGAATATTCAAGACCATTTAGTAAGGGCTGAAAAATTGGGAGAGTAGAAATCATTAGGCTTATACTTGTTTCTAGTCTAGGATATAGCAAATGTATTATAGATTGTGTTAAGATAGAATTGAAAGTTTATGATCTTTTTCATATTGTCCTATTTTCTATTTCCTGATCATATTGTTGCAGAAACAAGATTTAATCATACTTAATATAAGTGTTCTCATATTTTAAGTCTCTCCTTTGTGTTATCTCTATGATTTGTAAGTTTTTTGGATTACTGCATGAGTTTTTCTTATGCAAATGTGTATTCCACAAGTCTTTGATCTTAGATAAAATTAAAATGAATTAGATATTATATTGATTCTACCTGGATATCTACTTAAGGACCTTGTAGTGTGTGATCTGAGATATTGTTATATTTATGGCTTTGAATCTATACCAATAGGTGGTTTTAGTTTCATTATTGTATTTAGGAGTTTACCCAATGGATAAGGCACTGATCTAAAGCAAGTATATTCTTTGGAGGTATATGTCAGACTGGTTTGGCTATATTCTATCCCTGAAGCTTACATCAAAACCATTTCATTTCCCTTTATTTTTTGCAGTTGTTGTTATCCCACTATGGTAGTGAAGAGTCAATAAGTGGGTGGTTACCATTTAGTACTTACTTGCCATTAATATATTTTAATCATCTAGATTTGTAATGAGTTGTGAAAGTTGAATATTTGTCTGGAGTAGGTGCACCTGCCTTGGTTTTGCAGAGCTAGAAGAGTAGAGGACAGTCTTGTCCTATAGTTGGTCTAGTTACCTTGCACAGCTCTCATACTTGGAATTAACCATTCCTAATATTAGTCTCAGGGTATATTGGTTGCTTTTACAACATAAAAATTTTAAACACCAACAATATGGCAACTTTTTTTGGGTATACATAAATAAAAATCTTGCTAAAACCTTTCAAGGAATCTCTGGTATTCTACTATTTACATCATTTGACCCATCCGAGTCACCAACAAGATTGAAACTCTATTGGGGATAGTACATTAATTTGTCATAACTGACTAGTAAGTTGATCATTGGAAGCATAGAGTTACTCAATTTTGGCCCTTTGTCATTATTTTATCTTAAGAGTTCTCTATTTGAAAATATTCATATCAGTTAGTGTTGTGATCCCAACTAGTGTTGGGTGATGACTCTGAGTATCTCTGCAGCAGTGCTGAGTATTAAAAATCATTTTGTCATGCACTTTCCAATATGAGTTATAGAGGTACCAAGTCTTACTAAAAGAGACATTCTAAAGAAATGTTGGGACATGATATCCCAACTACATCTAAATCTTATCATCCAAGAGAGAGAGAAAATATGACAGAAGGCTCCCTCAAAATGAAAGACAAGAGGAAGATACTAGAGAGGAAAGACCAGTGCAATGCAGCGAAGAAGGTAATGCATCTGAATATGAAGAGGCTGCAGACTTGGGACTTGGTTCTTATGAATATCAGCTATCTCTTGGTGAAAGATAGGAGGAGGTGTTTGGACTGAAAAACGCAGTAAGGGTTTTTGAAGTACCATGTTAAAATTTTGCAATCTGAAGCCCTATGATCGCTTTTTGTGCCTATTTGCCCAAATAAATTTGAATTTCCACCATGCATTTCAAGTACTCATAACCTTTGTTTTGACATTTGAAGACATCCCAAGTTGTTAATTTTGATTTTTAAGTTCTTTCGTGATATCTTGTTTTGAGCACTTGTCCAAATCTGCATTTCTGCCTAAGTGTCAATTTGTTGTAACGGGCCCAGTTTGCATTTGAATAACTTGCATCTAATTGAGTTTCACGGGTCACCATTTTGGGAATGTTGAGAATGTATATTAGAGAGCCTATATTTCAAATCCCAACTTATTTCGAGTCTGTTTGATAAGTTTTCTGATCCCTCAAATTTGTTCTTCCAGAGATATCTTGTTTCTTTGTTCTGCCCAGAATTCTGAGTAGCCTTGTTTGACCAATTGTAACTTTTGACCTTGTGAACTAATTGAAAAAATTCCTTTTCTAATCCATTATAGAGGTCAAATAATTCTTTATTCTCTATCTTCAAGCTACGGCAAGTCTATTTGGTCAGTTTTCTAAGCCCATTCCATTTGCATTTTCTATCAGTATGCCAAACTGTCAAACGCAGATTTCTGAATGACCTACTTTGAGGTCTTAAATTTTTACATTCGGTTGAATGGAATAGACAATTGAATGATCCCATGTATTTTAGGCATGGAAATGTGGTACCATGAAGATTTTTAGGCTATGATGAATCTGTTTGCCCAGTTTGCCAATCCGATTTCATATGCGGTTTCTAACTATTTAATGCAGATCAGTTGCATAGTTTGGTCGGAGGCCCTATTCATGAAGTTATAAATTGAATCCCATGATTCATCACATCAGGAAAATGGCTTCCCTAAATTATAGACCAAATTTTCTCCAATTTTGCAAGGATTCAGATCCCAAAGATTTCATGTGCACGCTTTCCCACCTTTTCATTAGCAGAAATCATTATTTCTCGTGTTTTGCTTTTTCTGCAATTCCAAGTGGTTACCTTTGGGGGTATACCAAATATGTCTGGTTGATAGTCGGGAGCTACCTTTCTGGATTCATGTTCTCCATATCACATATTTCCAATATCCAGAAGCTTGGGTTTTCAGAAGGCTGCTTGGCTTGTTTTCAAAGTCGGAACCAAATGCATTTCATTATTATTTGACAGGGTAATTTGCAGAATTATCCTAAAGAGGTGACTTGGATGATTAAAATATTTTGACCTATTTGGTCTCGTCAGATATCACTTTGTAGTATGGAGGAATGCTAACCATAGAATGTGTGTGCCCAACGCCATGTCCCGATTACTTGATTTCGTTAGTTTTTGAAGCTAGTTCCAGAGGCTAATTGTTGTTAGTGTGATCAGTTTGCAAAGGTGTAAAAGTTATCTCTATACACATAAATAGCTCTGTGGAAAGTTGAATTTACCGTTATATGAGCACCCACCGAGAATTCCATAGGTCTACTTCTCATTGAGCATAGTTTGAAGTTCTGGAACCATTCTTTCACAAGTTCTCAGAACAATTTTTAATGGTAATTGATAGTTTGTGATTGGCACAAATTGGAAAATCATTAGTCTTTTTGCAAGCTTCCAGTCGAAGAGTGTATGTGTTGAAAGCATGAATAAAATGAGTGAAGACAACAAATAATAAGTAACACAGCAAGCATGTGAGCAAGTTGTCTGAAGGGAGTGAAGTTTTTACAAAGCATTTAAAACCAATAAGGAAGCAACCATAGCTGATTGAAGGAGAAATCAGCGTAGAAAAATGTGGAGCCATAAACAAGGCATTTTAATTATTTTTTTAATACTATTCATAGGTTGTGTAGCAAATGGAGAAGAAGGCACATGGAGCTGTTTGGGAAAAACTGAATAAAGTTTTTGCAAACACGAATTTGCAAGAGATAAAAAAATAGTCATATTGAGGGGGCATACCTTTCAATTCCACCGTTGGATTGGGATCAATTTTGGATATGTTGTCACAAACCTAATTCTCCATATTCTCACTAGAGTGATCTTCCAAATTCTTCTTTGTTCACGATATATAGTTGACTGTGTGCAGCACTATCTAAACTGCCCATAACAATCACAAAGAACATATATCCCACATTCACTGGGATTGGGGAGTTTCTAGTATCTATATACCAAAGTGCTTGCATTATGTAATGAATAAGAAGCCAAGAGGCTTATGGTGGGATCCTTGGCTGAAGGTTTCAAAATATAGGTGGGGCCCTCATATTTTGGGCAAAAAACATGAAAAGCCTTAAAAACTTTCAAAGCGATTAATCCCACATTCACCCCAAAATGGAATTTTAAAATGTTTATATGCAACAAGACACATATATGACTTTGAAGAAGCAAGAGGAGGCTATGAGCGTGCATGCTAGAGCCTAGGATTCACCTCAAAAACTATGCCCGGAGGAAGAAACACCCAAATTTTGGCGAGACCCGCAAGGTTGACATAGCAAGTGAGTTGGCTTAAGAGGCTGCAAGTTTGGGCGTGGATCTCGAGGCAAGCAAGATCAACGGATGCCTTAATGGCTTAATGAGAAATTTGCAAGGAGGATACCATTAAGCCATTAAGCCATTGGTCCACATGGAATCTCAGACACATGGTGCCCAATGGACCGATGAGCGAATCAGAGGATGCCACATGGTGCAGAGCCGGTGCCAAGTGGTGCAAATCTAGTGCAGTTTAGAGACACCAATCAAAGATTGACATGTGGCACCAAGTGGACCTATGGACCAATTAGAGGATGCCACTTGGTGCAATCTAGTGAAGTATGCAGATTTAAATGATTTTTTTAATTTGAATTTCTTTCAACAAAGGGGTTAAAAGGTGTGCAAGTTCAGAAAAATCCAATGGTTGACTTAATGGCTTAAAGGGAAGATGCTCACCATCTAACCATTAAGCCATTAAGCCTGAGTGAAAAGTGTCACGAGCTGGTTAAAAGGGATTAAATTGAAATATTTAAATAAATTCATCACAAAAACGAGGAGTTAAAGAACTTGCAAGTTCAAAAGGATCATGTGGTGGACTTAATGGCTTAAAGGGAAGATGCTCAACATCTAACCACTAAGCCATTAAGCCTAAGTGACAAGTAGCAAGATGAGATGAAATCTGGGCAAAGTGAAATATTAAAGTTAAATTTCATCTCATTTCAATAGTCCAACTATTGAAAAGGTAAATAAATTCAAATGCAAATATTTCAAACTTTTAAAGGAAATATGCATGGGAAGGCAAAGTTTGATAAATGTTTCAGAGGGAAAATTTTATCCAAAATATAGAGTATCATATATCACCAGAAAGATCTTAGAATGCAGATTATGATTTTGTAGATTATTTAAGGGAAAATCATATCAAATTCTTGCAGTTTCAGTTGGAAGCAGTTGCAGATATTTTGAGGAGTAGACAGGTGTCGGTGAAGGAGATGGTTTTTCAATTTCTCCTATATCTTTCTTTTCTCCTGATTGTAAAAGGGATGTGGAAAATTTATGCTGCTAGGCAGTATTATGGCTTGGGAGTCCTATTTTTGTGTTCATGGTTTTGCAATGTGCAGTTTTAGATGATGTTTAGTGAAAAACAAAGGAAATCCCTGCTCAAAGCTTGTCTGATGTCTTTGTATGTTTGATTTTGATTCTTATGTATTAATTTGTAAGGCACTTTAATACATTAGCTATAAAGTAGTTGTGAGATTGTTTCTAAGTCTCTTTCAAGGAGAGAGTAATTCTCAGGGGCCAAATCTGAGGGTTGAATGTTTGTATATGAATCTGATGTCTAGGTTTTGAAGTGAAAAGGGTGATTTGTAAGGCATTTCACTTGGGTTTTGTGAGTTTGGAGTTATGGTCTTCTGGGAATGCATGTGTGTTTCACTATGTTACCCAATAGATAAGGTACTGGTCTTGATTTGTCTGGTAGTTTTCTTCATCAAATCTTTAAAATCAAATCATTTTCATTTTCCTATTTATGAGCATGAATGTTTAGAATATGTATTGAATAGTACAGACATTGTTGGTGATTCATTAAAGAATTGAATCTAATAGGTTAGCTTGCCTGAGTTTTAAACTTGAAGAGAAGAAGGATTGCATCCTTGTCACATTGGCCATTTTCCTGGTTCTTAACAAATCATGTAGGAGGGATCCTGCATAAGATTGGTTGAGTTGAACTCCCACATCTTGTAAGTCTGAGAACTATCCATTTTTTTTCATGTCTGCATAAAGGATTTTAGTGAGAGATTCTTTATATATGCAGATTTTAGCTTGTTTTAGGTGCACCCGCCTGAGTGTGTGGAAATCGAAGCAGAAGGAGGATCAAATCATCATTAATTAGCCTTTTCCTTGCCCCTCAATTTGCTGGAAGAAGTAGATTTGTATTGCTAGATGAAGATCCCCAAGTCCGGTTTGCACATTCTCTTTTAGAGTTGAAGGATACAAGAAAAAACACTAACAGGAGGGATCTGAAACCACTCTCCCATATTCATAATATCTTGATGAAGAGGCTGCTAAGATGAAAAAATAAATCTAGAGGAGGTTTCCCCTCAGACAACAAAGAGGAAAAGAAAATGAAGATATGATAAGACAAAAGATGATCAGAAATGATCAATTAAGGAGGCAATTACTAAACATGGATGTCATGGATTATGTTGAAAGGCCTATGAGATTTAAAGAAGAACCTGTCATTCGTCAAGTAGTTGACTATCAAATTTCTAAAGATAAAGGAAACACGAGGATGATAGGGGTTACAATAGATGAACCAAAAAATATTAAAGCTCTAGTAGATTAAATGTCTAAATTGGACATTGATCTTGAATAATCTAAAAGAGAGCAAGAAATCATGGAAAAAATGCTTGAGAAAGCATACGATGATGTTGCTACTTTAGAAATGAAGAAGAAAATTTATTTTCTCCAGCATTCCTCTGGGCATTCTCATCTTTCTACTGAAGGAGCTACAACATCTAATGCAAAGGTCTATGTTTCCCAAGTTAATACTTCATCTCAAGGAAGACCCCCTCATGAAGAAAGGTACAAGAAATTCTCATTTCATAATAATCCTGGTTATCCTAATGTAATTCCCAATGAAATTAGAGATAAGCTTCCTAAATTTTCTGGAACATTGGGAGAGTAGAAAGCATTAGGCTTATACTTGTTTCTAGTCTAGGATATAGCAGATGTATTTCAGATTGTACTAAGATAGAATTGAAAGTTTATGATCTTTTTCATATTGTCCTATTTTGTATTTCCTTGTAATATTGTTGCAAAAACAAGATTTCATCATACTTAATATAAGTGTGAGAGGTGAAATTTAGTTATAAAGAACCATAATAAAAACTTAAAACACTAAATAACTAATAAATCAAAACTACACTCATGATTGGACTGAAAAGGAAAACTTAAAAACCATAAAAGACTAAGGATTGAAAACCTCCCTAAAACAAAATCCAAGCTCCCTTTTGATCTTTAGATTTGTCCATTTGATGTGGATGTGTGCTCAAGGATGATGCTCCAAGCTTTAAGATGTGTTCTCAAACTGACATTATAACTCTGCTCTAAAATTGGATATATGATTTTCTCTCAAAACAACATTACAACTCTACATGGAAAGTGGATATACTTTTGTTAAGGAGAGAGGTTCTACTCATAGGAAAATGGACTCAAAATGAGTGGTCAGGATGCAAACCTGAAGAGGGGCTCAGATGCTCCTACAAAAGAGCACAAGTATTATGCTTCTTTAAGTGCCTCTCATTGTGACAAGTTTCACAAGGAGAGAGGGTGTGAGGGGATGAGGAATGCGACCATTTTGGTCCATGTGCAAAGGGATAAGAGAAGACTCTTAGGGATAGGGTGAGTAATGAGGGCTGTAGGAGCATTAATGGGGAGTGTAAGAGCATTAATGAGGCATTTAAGATAGCATTTATGAGGCATGGGTGAGGGTGTAAGAGATGGCTTGAGAATTTTGAATTTGGGATTGGAATTGAATTCCTAATCCTTGGATTAGGAATGTGACAAGTGTAGGAGGAGATTAGGATTAGAGTTAGAGGTTAAGAGGGGTGATTAGGGAGATGTGATGGGAGCAGAGAGAGAGTGAGTGGAGGGATTAATTAGCTTATTAGGATTAATTATCTAATGAGGAAGGGTTAGCATGTGTGAAGGGGTTGGGTTGAGTTAGAACTCAAGGTTAGGTGGTTGGGATTGGTTAGGTTAGGGGTTAAGGCTATGGAGCCATGTGCTTAAATAGAATAGAATTAACTATTTAATTCACAAGTGGAGGAAAAGAAGATAATATGAATTAAACTTAATGAATAAATACATTCATTTAACTTAATAGGAGAAAAGGGGGTTTAATTAATTATTAGGCCATTGGTTTCCTTTCAATAATAAATCAGACTATAGCTTAATTAGATGAATTAATCAGGCTAGTAGGATAACATAGATCAATTAGGTAATGACTGATTACTTAGTTGATAATGTCTTAGAAGGCACTAAATGTTATTAGATATGTTAAGCAAATTTAGGTTTCTACATTTTTCCCCTCTTCGACATAGTGTTAGAATAACGATATTTCAAAGACGTTTAAAATAATAGACGATGCAAAGACGTCACGCAGGCAATAAAGTTGCCCCAGAATGATGATTAGGATAGAATTAGAATATAATTTGACTAGGGTGATGCCCCCTCAAGAGGGCGACACGAAGAAACAGTGAAGTCCTGATGGAATCTCAAAAAGACTACGAAGAGCGACAGGAAAGGGAAAGAAAAAGAAGAAGAGGGTGACGGTAGGCGATGTGGAATTCAAGTTTGCATCAGGGATGAAGGATTAGGTGTATGTATGATTAGGAGGGATGAGGTATAGGATCATTGGTAGGATGGGGGATTTGATGGTAGCATAGGAACAAGATTGATGTTGGTTTTGATAGGATTTCTTTTGTTGGGGAGTGGATGAGGGGGGGATTTCTTGAAGCTTGAGCGAGGGGTATTCTGGGAAGGAATACCACCATGTAGTTTGAGCACTTATTTTGATATAGAAATGCTAGATACCATGCCAAGGTTACTAGGAACACAAGGCCTTATCACCGGTGTTGCAGAGGAATGACACAACAAACATGCGATGGTTGCCCCAGCATCACACATGACTCCTGGAGAAATCATGGTGGAAATGATGCTGGAAAAGCCCACAAGCAAATGACATTTCCCAAGTGCATCATGCGAACCCAAACGGATTACATACATGCAAGGGTCACATCCGACTGACTCACAAGCAAAAAACAAAAAGATCAAGTTCCCTATTCTAGGTGCATCCATTCACAGCATACCATGATATAAAGAACCGTGGAAACCTTGAGGAGGAGAACAACCGAGAGAATCAGGAATGATAATCAAGAACCAAAGTCAAATTTCAAGATCAAAAATTCAACAACAAAACACCTTTTGCTAGAGATATCAATGGTACAGGATGATGATTAGATTGATTTGATTTGTGATTGCAGTCAAGTCGAACAAGAGGAAGGATACATCCTACAAGGACCTAGTGCAGGTGATTGGATTTGTGATTAATTAGGTCGGACAAGAGGAAGGATACATCCTACACAGACCTATTGATGGAGATGTGATGATTGGATTTAGGTCAACATGAGGAAGGATATCCTTCACGGACCCATTTCCATAGAGATCTCAAGTATGTATCTGATTGGCCAAAAGATGTACTGAGATCAAATTGTTGAAGCATGATTTTGTTAAAAGGAACTTGCTAAAGCACAAGATTTAGAAGGGAACTAGATCACTTTATACAGGGGGACCGACTGAGGATGCAAGATATATGAAAGTGAGACTGGACTCAAGACTAGATTGATGTAGACAAGATATGTACATGACTAAAGCTTAGGGATTAGGATAGGACTGACAATTTAAGATGAAGGAGATAACCATGATGTTGCCCCCATTGGGCTTAAAAAGCCAAGAGGGAGGAATAGTGGATGGTGTATTCTTGATGTGGGAATGATGTGTCCCAAAGAAACACAAGGATTGGGAAGGATGCATCTCAATAATGATGATTGGATTGTGATCAAGGTGTGCAACAACGCTAAGGATGATTGGATGGGTTGATTGGTTTTGATTTTTGATAACTGGAGGAAGTGTATGGGACTCGCATGCGATGGGAGTTTTAGAGGAGCATTAGGATAGGAATGGATGGCATTGGGTGTTGGGGGATATCCTAGAGCTAGATACCAATGAAAAGGGAGGTAACAATGGATGGAGTATATGAAAGGAGGGATTGGGAGATGGATGCATTAATAGATAGGGGTTGATGGATGGAAGGATTTTTGTAGAGGAATGGAGGGATAGTTGGGGGATGAAAGGATTGGAAGAGGGGAGGATAGGAGAGGAGGATTTTAGGAGATGAAACGTGGATACAAATGGGTGGAAACAAATAAGTTTTAGGAGGTTCAACATGGATAGGATAAAGTCTCCAAGGAATATGTCACCGAGGAACAAGATGCCCCCGCTTAAGATAGATCAGTTATAAGGAAGCCTTAGGAGGGAGAGGATAGGATGGAAGATATGACAGCAAGATCATGTGGAAAGTGGATGAAATCTAGGACGAAGAGTAGATGGGGGAGGTGGATGAAAAGGGGAGATAGAAGATGGGTGTCAAGAGATGTCTGAAGCATGTATACATGGTTTCTTTTATAGGTCTCATCAGGATCCAAAGGAGGATGGAGGAGGTGAAATGGACAAGGCATGATAGGTATGGGAGAAAGTGAGAGGAAGGAAAGTTATGGATGGTGGCTAGAAGGATTTTGACCCCAATTGTGAAGAGAAACTAGATGGAGGGATTACCCATGACACTTGTTTACCATTTTTTCCTCACGGTACTTGTCCAAGGCGATTGTTTGCCAAGTTTTTACCACTTGATGAATTGATTTCTTTTTTTCATTTCTTTTTTCTTTTTTTTTCTTTTTCTTTCTTTTTTTTTGTTTCCTTTTTTTCCTAAATTTTTGATTGGAAAGAGAAGGAGGATATTGGATGGAGGACTCAAACATCATGTTCAATATCAAGGTAATAGGAGCCCATTTGGAGTGATTGCTATATGCTGGTACAACCTTATTTGGGATGAGTGGCTCAAGAAAATGTAGGGATGAGATAGTTATGATGGGGGATATATGTGGGGTATGGGATATGATGGTTGGAAGTGTTAGGATGGAATGAACATGAGCAAGTGTGAAAGGGGGATGTTGTCAGGATCAACATTGGCACATGTTGTGAGGGGTTTGAAGAGAGTGGATGTGAAGTGGATGGTACAGGTGGGGATGATGTAGGAATCATGGAAGGAAGTTGTGGGAGATAAGGACCCAAAATAGATTGAGGGGATGGCAGAGAGGAATGCTTTGCTAGAGGAATAGCAACTTTGGATGTCATTGGGGATTTTTATTTTAGATGTATTTCATCTTTTTTCTTTGGGATCCACATTCTTTTTGTTTTGGATTTGGTTGGCCTTTGCGGCCTGTGGGATGTAGTGTGTTTTTTGATTGGATTTGTCTCTGGTGGAGCATGTCATTTGAAGTGGACATGAGACTCTGTAGACTGTGGATCTTTAGATTTATGCATTTGTGATATGGCATCCAAATTATAGTGAGTAGCAATGGAAGGGAGATGAGAAATTTCATGAGATAAGGAAATGTGGATGGAGCGATGGAGCTAGGATGGTGGATAGAGAGTATGGGTATGTGCCTTTGTTGATCCTAATTGGGAATGAAAGGGGTGGGATTTCTGATATGGGGTTGGTGGATGAAGGAATGAGTGCGATATGATGGGGGATGAGATTTTGGGATATAAGGTCCCAAAATGGATTTAGTATGCAGAGGAGATGCAATGGTGGATTTTTGAACATAGGGGCCCAAAATGGATTTAGAGGGTGAAGGAGGAATGTGGTAGGTTTTCTTGGGTCGCAATGGTGGAGGAGGGGTAATGGTGTTAAATTTTTTGGAGAAACGATGGGAAGATGTAATGGTGGGTTGGAAAGCACTCTTGAATTTTGCATTAGTTGTACCAACAGTTTTGGAAGAAGGACCTCTAGGGGCGTAAACAATACCACAAGATCATGGATGTATTTTAACCTGAATGGGCTCCAGGGTACCTTGTGTATGTGATGAAAACCTACTTGCAAGAGACAACACTAAAACATGCAAACATTAGGATTAGCCAATAAAACAACAAGATTCAAAGAGAGTTAGCATGTTAAAGATGAAATCCTAAAAGCAAGAGTTTAAACCACAACCTCCGATGAGCTTGAACAAGGGCACCCAATGCCTTGTTGATGTGCTCTTAGAGATAAATGTGGGTGTGCTCTCCCAACACAATAATAAATCCCACTATTTGAT
>MU224972.1:4742693-4754972 GCA_018584345.1 Thuja plicata | reverse complement strand
AAAAGACGCACAGTCAGATTTTAAATAAAATGAGCTGATTTATTAAGACTTAAAAAAGACATTTTTATTAATTTTCGCAGCATTTAACTCTTAAAAATTGTATCTCTGTCAAAAACCCGAGAGTTAAAATACCAAAAAATAATAAAAATGATTTAAAACGATGTTTTTGAAAACTGTTTTGAAACAGGCGGAGACGGTAGAATATATGCGCAGACGGTGATCTGCACAGACAGCAGAATATGCGCAGACGTCAATCTGCGGAGACGGCGATTCCAGAGCACAGACGACTCTGCGTTTGAAAATTCTGATCCGCGGGAAAATCTGCAAAAATGTTAGAAAATAAGGACGTGGGTCCCACCGGGCGTGCCAAAATGTATGTGATGAAAACCTACCTGCAAGAGACAACACTAAAACATGCAAACATTAGGATTAGCCAATAAAATAACAAGATTCAAAGAGAGTTAGCATATTAAAGATGAAATCCTAAAAGCAAGAGTTTAAACCACAACCTCCGTTGAGCTTGAACAAGGGCACCCAATGCCTTGTTGATGTGCTCTTAGAGATAAATGTGGGTGTGCTCTCCCAACACAATACTAAATCCCACTATTTGATTAAAAATGCAAGCTAAATGGAGCAATGAGGAACTCAAGAACAAGTATGAGGAACTTGTCTCAAGCTTTCACCATGGATGAGAATGCAAGTTTTAAACCAAAATGATAATGCAAGATCTAACTAAGATGATAGAACTAGATTCATTCCATGTTAAAGCTAAAATGTGATATCTATATTCAAATATGCAATAACATGAAAATGAACTAAGACAATTATGCTAAAATGCTTATAATGTTATGGGAATATTAATTAAATTAATATAAGGACGATTTTGGACGTCTACACCTTGCTCATTTAGGCCTACACCTTTACCTTGATAATTCCATTTTTTTAGCATTTGGTCCAAGATAGGATGCTTTTTAGTTAGGAAACAAGATGCGAGTCCATTTTTAGGTGGAGTATAAATGGTAGATATGGAACTTATTTCTTCTGCTATGAGTGGACCAAGGGGATAGAGTGATGGTGGTGGGATATTTCAGATTGGAGGCGATAAAGGATCATGAAGTGAAGGTGATGGGATGTTGTGAGCTTGGCTCAAATGGGGGAATAGATCTTGAGATGGCGTAGACAGAATGGGAGGATCTTGCTTTGAATGACTAGATGGAAATGGATCATGAGATGGAGTAGGTAGAATGATAGGATCTTGCTCTGAAGGACTAGATGGCAATGGATCATGAGATGGAGTAGGTAGAATGATAGGATCTTGCTCTGAATGACTAGATGGCAATGGATCATGAGATGTAGTTGATAGATCAAGACAATTTTTGTTCAAGTCAATAGATATTTCAACATGCTTTTGGACAAGATCATGACATGATTGGAGTGGTGTGGATGGTGTGATAGGGGATGTGTGGATCGGTACTTCAAATATGGTGGATGGATGGATAAGAGATTATGCAATTGAGATAGAGGGAAGAAGGGTGGATGTATCTGGTTCATTGGATGGGGTGTGAATATTATTCAAAGGAGAAGATGGGAATGGGGATTCTATGGAGTCAATAGATGGGGGGGCTTCAATGGTGCTAGGAGATGGACGAGGATCAAAAATTATGAGATATGGAAGGGAAATAATAGGCATTGGAGATGGAAGAGGAATGTTGGGTGTGAGGGGTGGAAGAGGATCAATGAGTGTGGGATTTGGAAGGGAAATGATAGGTGCGGGAGATGGAAGAGGAATGCTAGATGTGGGAGATGGAAGGGCTTCATCACTAGTGTTTCCCATGGGGGAGTGATATTACGTGACTCTTTAAGAGATGGATTTTTGGCTGGCTTCCTTGTGAAACTCCTTGGAGACTTTCGTGTGGGAGGTTGAGGTGGAGGATTAAAATGTGTAGGTGGTGGGAAGCTAGGGTAGTCCAAATATGAAGGTGTGGCAATGGATTGTGAACTTGTATGGTTGAATGATGGTGTAGAGCTGGGTGTAGGAGATGGTATGGCTAGATAGTTCACATAGGCAGGCATGGAGGTAGCTTATGAATTGAATTGACTAACGGATGGAGGGATGGATTGGTACATACCATATGAAGTGGATTGAGGAACGTAGGTGGGTTGAAAAGGGGGATTTGTGTTAATGTACGTAGGAATGGGAGATGGTAGATTTGAATAAGATGGGGTAGATGCATAGGATAGAGTGGATGATGGAGGAGAAATATTATGAGGATTCTATTGATGGATTGGAGGAAATGGAGGACTAGGATTATGAATTTGAAAATGGGTTGGAGGATAAGGAGATGGGGGATTTGAACTAGGAATCTAGTTAGTAGTGTTATTGTGTAAAGATGGAGTTTGGGATATGTCCATGGGATAAGATGGAGGCACGAATGTATAATAAGGAGATGTGGATGGAGGATAAGAAGGATTTCCCTTGTCAAAGGTATGATAAGGAGTGCTATTGGGTATGCATGGAGGCATGATGGGATAGTGTGGAAGAATGACTGGAGCTGGGAGGATTCTTGGAGAAAGTTTGTTAAGGCTTTCCATGTACACATCATGATCAACAAGACCTTCATCATCACTAGAATAGGATTTTGGGGTGAGCTTGCTAAGGTTTTCAAAGTATGCATCATGATCAACAAGACCTTCATCATCACTGGAATAGGATAAAGTCAAGGAAGAGGTAGGACGACAAAACTCATCATAGTAGAATTCTGATATGATGATTTTCTGATGAGTTGAATACGGAGGAACGATGGAGATGAATGGAAGACTCAAGCTCAGATTAGGAAGAAGGACTGACTCTGAAGAAGATGGAAAGAGGATGGGAAATGGAAAAGATACAATGCAAGTATTTTCCTAAGAAACTAAGGACGGTGATGTTATGACTAGGAGCTAGAATGATGTTGTCTATGATGATAAGGATGCGTCCTAAGGACTAAAGATAACTTGGCATGCCAAAAAATGAAGGGTTGCTTTCCCTAATGCAGGATCAAGTGGATGATGATTGGTCTACCTAGGACAGACTTGTGGTCTTTGGCAGACAAGATTCTCTATCAATGTGAACTGACCTTTTTCTCAAGGTGATGATGTTACAATGACAAAGTGGATTATCCTAGGACAATGTTTAGCCTAAGGACATTTAAGATATGGGTTTGATTAAATATGTAGGTTGAGAAACTCTAAAAAGGATGTGACACCAAGTATGGGATATGTTGTAGGATGATTCTGGGATGATGGCACTAGGATTTGATTTAGGATCGACTAGGATTGATTGAGGATTGACTAGGATTGGATTGTATTGGCTTTGATTATGCTGGGATCGAATTATGCTAGGATTATGGATGTGTGTGATGTGCTTCTAAGGATGAAAACTAAGGAAGTACTAAAATGCATGCTACGTGATCTAAGAAGAGGAGGAATTTGTGATGGTGCCGCAATTCATATTGTGCAATCTCAAGGATGTATGTTTGTATGAACAACTTGGTGATATGTTAGATTGGTGTAATGCTCAAAGTGAATGAAAGAACTATTTGTGTGGAATTTCTACATAAATAAAATAACACTGTAGTTGTATTGGGCCTTTTCATATTCTTCACACTTATAATTTTCTTGCTCAACGGAATTAATGGTATTTGATATTTCTTGGCCTTTGTGGTTGTGTTCTTATGTTCTATGTATATAGAAGGAAAAGGACTCTTCACTTTCTTGTGTTTGATGAAATAGGACATGAGCTCATTCTGATACTGTTTAGGATGAGGCAGTGACTATGACAAGTGTGCCTTGGAATGCATTTTGGAACAAATGATGATCTTTGGGATTTTGAGAAAACAATCTTGCAAGAGGAAAAGCAACCTTGCAAGAAGCATAAAATGTCGATCTCCTTGGCAAAAGGACTTCAAAACTTTCAAATTTTGTGTACGTTCAAGAGCTATTTTCAAAAGGTTTGTAACATCTCATGCACACACAAGAAATTCTACCTAAGGATTTGGTTAGCTTGAAAACCTTTGCTTGCATACATAGGCACACACACAAGAGCTAATCAGAATACGATCATCACCAAGCACAAAATGGCTCCAGGCATGATGTCATATTATCCAACTCCAAACGCTGAAGGTGGCACAAATGTGCAAGTTTCTCAAGGAAGTTACTATCTTCCTTGCCCATCTGATTATCAAGCTCATGGAAATGAAATGGGTAGGTTGCTAGTTTATCAATTGCTAGTAGTTTGTGGAGTCCCCGCAATTGGTTTGTACAATGTGACTCACTTAAGAGCCTAGTTTGACCATGTCAGTATGATGGGAAGTTCACCTAGTATGGACTACCATTAAATAGGACTTGCCCAAGCTTGAAAGGATATAGACAGACCTTGAGGTCATGCCTTATTTCTATACCGGCCGAAGGATTTACCGGTTTGGGGTCGTTCTCCAAAAGGACTCATGCTTCTTTTGGATAGGACCCTCTAAGCAATTTGAAAGTTTCAAATGTTCACAATCATCTTTCTCTTGCACTAACAACCACAAAAGCCAGTGGGAGATGATAGTGCATGAAGTGAGGGTGCGCTCTATAGAAGCTTGTGCAAATGCACCAAATACATAAAGCATACGATTAATTCCTTCATGATTTAGGCAATGTTTGTTTTGATCTAAGACAAAAATGAGCTCACAAGTTATTCTTTTTATGAGCACCAAAGTGAGATGTTGTTTTCCTTGTTCAATTGTCTTTATGCATTCAAGATTGAGTTCATTTGATTATTCAATTTTAAACCCAAGTTTGAAATGTGTGATTGCCTTGTTCATTTTTAAGGACCCAAAATGAAATGTTCGATAGCTTGTTCAATTTTAAACCCAAAACAAGAGGTGTGATTTCTTGTTCAGTTTTATAACCCAAAAGGAGATGTGCGATTGCTTGTTTAGTTTTAGGATCCAAAATGAAATGTGTGATTTCTTTTTCAGTTGCACCTTTATGCATTCTATTGAGCGTTGTTTTTACACAAGCCAACCTACTAGGATCTCAAGATTTGATTTCCTCTCTTGAAAGAATAACAAACTTATTCCCAAGGTTCTCCGTGGTTGGGTCACAACCTACTTGGTTACTCAGTTGAAGATAAATATGAATGTTCATGAGGAGGCCTTTGTTGATACGTTCAAGACATCGAACTACAAAACAATCTTTAGTACTTTTTTGGGGGTTTTCTGATCTAACAAGATTTACGTTTAACTAAAAGTGCAATTTAGTATTTCAAGAAGATCACTTTCAGATTTAATATAGAATTCAAAGGAGCAAGGTAACAAGAAATAAAGAAAAATACTAAACAAAATCCTACGAACATAAACTGTTGTAAACCCTTCCTTGTGAATTGAATGATGGAGAGATTTGGAACAAACCCACGAGGTATAAATTAGACAAAGTCACAATTCTATACCCAATGGATGCAAGCATTTGGAGAGAAGCTAAATTCACTCATGCAAGATATTCAACATCTATCAAATTGTGAAGCCACCAAGATGTGCGCACCCACGAGATGAATTTATCATTAATCCCAATAGACGATCCCTTCCATGCATTTGTCAAAACAAGGTAAATAGACAACAGCAAACTCCAACTAAGGTAACGCAAATTCAAAACACAACAAACAAGAGGCTCTTTGAAAGTAATAAATAATGCATACACACATTCACCAATTTGCATAGATGGCAGAAATTTACACACCACAAATGAAGCACCAAATGTAAATCTTTATTGTATTAAGAATCCGACCCTATTACATCAATTTGATTACAATATATAGATTTTTTTATCTACCAACTCTGAATGTCAAAATTAGGGCATCAGAGAGTCTAAATTTATGAAAATAAACTAAAACTAAAGCTTAGCTAAAAAGAAACTATTTCTAACTGATATTGAATAGCTTGCATGGATTTTAAACCCATTTACAATTAGTTTTTCCATGCAAGAGGGATCAAACTTGTCAAGAAAGAAAGAGAAAGAAGATAGGGTTTCTTCTATGAACTGGAGTCTTCTTCTTGGTTCTTGGAGTTATTCCTTGGAATCTTCATCTGGAGGTTCTTATTGTGGTAGGAACTGATAGGGGACCCTCAGTCCTTCCAAAATGAACTCAAGTTAACCATCAATCTAATATGGAGTTCAACTGGCATGCAAAAAGATGATCTCATTGGAAGAACTCATATTTTTGGCCCCCAACCTCTATTTCAAAGTTTTTAGTATCCAAAACAGGCTAAGTGTCAAACTGACATTGGAAATCAGAAAGTTTTGGCATTTTCGAAGACCGAAAGGCTGAAAATGTCAAAAGGCCAAAAAATCTAGAAGGTCAAAAGGCCAAAAATATTGGGAGGCCGAAAGTTGCATTTCCTGACGAGGAAGAAAGGCCGAAACTTTCCTTGGGAGAATTTTACAAAGTGCTGAAACTATTTTTTTCCAAAATGCTCAAGGATTCCACAAAGTCAGTTTGGGAATACTTCTGGGTGTGCAACTTGGAGCCTTTGTATGATCTCCTAAAAATTTTCAGAGTTTATCTCCTTCCTTTTTACCTCGTTAACTTTTCATTCATGCTTCTCTTTGAACATTGTCAATTCAAAAGTGAAGAACTGGATCTCCTCTTCGTGTTCTGTCATCCTTAACATCTCTTCCCTTGAATAGAATATATGTTGTAGGGCCTCCTTAGTACTGATGCCTGCCATAATTTCCCTAAATGGTTGGACCACTCTTTTATCTGATTTATAATGGTTTTCCAAAGTCATGTTCAGTTTGGATGAAGTGATAGCCATTGGGTGAGATATCGCGTTAACTAGGCCTAACAGGACTAGTGAGGTGTAGTCCTCAGATCTCCCGGCCAGTTGGGAACATCTTGTCAGGAATTGATCCCAATCTACATTCTTGATATTAGTATCGGTGCTCTCATTATGTTTGTTGCCAATCTTGGAAGGGGGCATGTTCCCCTTGTATAAGTACTTCATTGGTGACATTGTCTTTTTCTCAGGCATTCCTGTAATGAAATATACAAGTATCAGTGTTTTATTTGTAGAAGAAACTAAAAAGAGTTGAAAAGAATTGACTAATCTAGGAAAACAAGAGTAAAGAGCTCTTTAAGTCAGGGTTTTGGGAGCCAAAAACTAGTTCAGAGTCTGAAAAAGCCAAAAGTGTGAAAGAACAGTCATTGATGAAATGAAACCTGTCAAATTTTTGGTGTGTGAAAGTCTGAAAAGATTCTTCAGATGCTAAAAGAGTGAAATGGATCTCAGAACCCAAAAGTCTCAAAACCCATAAGACAGATAATATCCTCAGAGATAATAACCTCTCTTTTTGGTGTGTGAAAGTCTGAAAAGATTCTTCAGATGCTAAAAGCACAAAATGGATCTCAGACCCCAAAAGTCTCAAACCCTGGAAGATAGATAATATCCTCAGAGATTCAGACTTGTCAGTGTTTCAGATATCTCAGAGATCTAAAATGCGGAAAAGGCCAAATCTTTGAGGACCACTTGGATGACAGACCAGACCTGGTTTTTGGCCATTTGGAGGCTGAAAACCTGCGACAAAGGTTGCGATCTAAAATAGGAAAAACCCTAACTAGAAAATGTAAAGGACCAAACCCGACCTGACAAGGAGGGGCTTCCCCCATAAGGCTAAGAGTGTAAAAATCCCTAAAAGATTGGGGGTTGACATGCACTGGGCTGGACAGGCACCTGGTGTGAAACCCTAAACCTAAACCGCGAAGAGCAAAAAAAAACACTAAGTGGCGAGGAAGGAACCTACCTCATGAGATCTAGGAGAAGAGGAGGAATACATAAGGAGGTCAATGGTGCAGGGTGATCAACCACAACGAGTGAGGGTGAAGCTTGCAAAGTCACTTCTCAGAAAATGTTGGAGATGAAAGAAAAACATAGTGAAAAAATAGGGCCTTTTCACTTTTATAACCCGCGGTGGATGTCTGCACTTTTGATGTTTTTGGAGGCCAAGAACATCAAAAGGGTCGAGCTTCATCCTTTCAACCATTTCCATATTTTGGAGGACTTTGTCCTCCAAAAGGCTGAAAGGGTGAAAAGGTCAAAAAAAGGAGTCTGCTTGTTTAACAAGCTAACAATGAGACTGACTTGTGAAGGACTGGGAAAGGGGGCAAACTCAAAAGACCAAAAGACACAAAAAATGGGTTACCCATGGTCAGAGGACCAACATGGGTTGTGTGTTGTGGACCCACAACAAATAGCCCTGACAAATGGAGGAATAACCAAGGGATTTCTTCATCATCAAGACTCTTTCAGGTTGTTATTTTGTAGTAGAATGGAAACCAAGGAACGTATGAGTTGACAATCTTTCAATGACTTCCAGCTCTGAAGTTTTTTCTAGTCTCTCTTGTGTGTGTTCATGTGTGTCTATTCCTTGACCTTTGATTGTGGTAACCTAAACTTTCATCAAATTCTCCCAACCTTTGCCATGTAGACCAAGGCTTCCTGGAAAGAGCTTTGCTGCTAGTCAGGCATTTATAGCCCCAACAAAGTTTTCCCTGAATCCTAGGTATAATATTTCTCTACTACTAGTCGGGTATCAATAGCCCTAGTAGAGATTTTCATAGTCACCCCAGTCCAATTTGTCTGCTAGGCTATAACATTTTGCTTGATAGTTCTTTTTCTTTAGATAATGGTTCTCATCCTTTTCTAGGTACACAAAACATTTCTTGCTTGGATGTATGTTTATTCCAGGCATTCAGGTCCATATTTTCTTTTCTAATTGATCTGAGTAGCAATTATGTTGTGCTACCTGGATTCCACACTTGTGACCTCTTCGGGCCACTTTTCTTTTCATGTTTTCTTATTCTCTTTCTTCAGCCCTTTTTTTCTTTCCTTTTGCCACTACCTTCGCATTCATTCAGAATTGGGTTCTAGGATTGGTGGGTGCCCAAATCCATGCACTAATGATGGTCACAATTGATGAATGCTTGAGATACCACCATTCTTGGGTGTCATTTCTTAATGTGTTTTGGTGATTAGGATGACCGAGCTTTCAACCTCTTCTGGTCTTCCAATGATAGATGCTACCACTTTGTCCTTTGGAGTGTTCTCTGTGATGTATGTTGCCTTGGAGAATTTGACTAAGAATGCCTTTGCTCCTCTTTAGGAAATACTTGGAATGAATCCATGGCACACTTGACCCAAAGCTAAACAAGCCCCGTCAAAGGAGGAAAGACCATGGATGGAAGATAGGACTGAAGAAAGGGACGACAGAAAGAAAACAAAGAAAAAAAAAGGTTTATGATACAAGGGACAGAAGGCAGACCCGCTTAGGATATAAAATATTTTTTGATAATTTTCCCATTGACTAGAAATGAGGTCAACTCTCCATGTAAAGTGTTGATCCTAAAGGTGTTTTCCCCTAAGATCTTTGATATTTGATAAGGGCCTATCCATAATTTTTTGAATTTGGTGTGGCTGCCCGACTTTTCTTTTGCCTTATCCCACATGAGGAAAAGATCAAAGATCCTGAAGGCTTTAATGGTGGCTCTCTATTCAAACCACCTTTTGATGATAGCCTAGTGCATTGATACATGCTCTAAGGCCAATGTTTGTTTCTCCTCCAATTTGAGGAGATTCATGAGCCTAACTTGCACTCGATCTTCGCCTTCCACATATTGGTCCATAAATCTCAAAATTAGGGTATTTAAATTCATAGGGAAGAACTATTGCAAGACATAGACTAGTTGGTATGGGGATGTCCCCAAAGCATTCTTGATCCTCACCCAGTTGGTCTACAGGGCATATTTAAGTTGTGTGTGCCAATCCTAACCATTATCGTCTAGGAGGTGTTTGATCATTGTTGTCAAATTCTTGTTTGTGGACTCTACTACTCCGTTGCCTTGTGAATAATAATTAGAGGAGAATTTTAGGATTACCTAGTTTTTGAAGGCCCATTGTGTGAGTGAGGCAGAGCAGAAAGATGGAGCATTATCACATACCAGATAAAATGGCATTCCAAACCTAGTGATGATGCGCTCCTCCAGAAACTTGGTTACGACCTCTGTGGTGCAATTCTTCAATGCTTGGGCCTCCATCCAACGTGTGTAGTAATTGATGGTTGTTAGACTAACCTTGTGTCCTATAGATGAAGGGGGTTAATCACTCCAACAAAATCCAAGCCCCATTGGGCGAACAGACGTACCTCATATACCGGTTGTAGGGGCATTGTTGGATTTCTCTCTCAAGTTGCACTCATTTGGCAAGTGTGGCATGATCTCACATGCTCGCCAGTGTCTTTTAATATTTTTGGCCAAAAATATCCCTCTCTTAGGATTTGGTGAGCAGTTGCTTCAGCTCCTATCCCATATTTGTCATGAAAATCTTCTAGGATGTGTTTTGTCTCTAGCCTATCCAGACACCTGAGGTACAAATTGTTGGAAACACTGAGAGGGGGGGTGAATCAGTGTTTAACTAATTATTCTATTTTAGAAACTTTAAACATAAATCAATTATATATCACTTGAAGCTTAACACAAGATCACATAACACATAATACGATTACGGGGAAACCTTGATTAGAGGAAAACCCCTGTGGGAATTAGTACCCACAAATATTGCACTAGTATAATGAACCTGTTAAAGTTCCTTTGCCCTGTTAGGAGCAGTCTTTATAATGCAAGTACAATGACCTAGTTAAATCTTGACCCTATTAGGAGTCTTTCACAAATAACCCTATTAGGGGTGAGGACTCACTGTCCAGGAGCTCACTTCTCAATGAGAAAAGAAGGCTACAACCTCCTGAGAATAGATATGCACTATATCCAAAAATGAACTGTTATATATGACACAGATGTCTAATCAATTTTGTTTATGCTCTTGTGCTCTTATCTTCCTTAAGGGCTCTATGTCATATTGACATCTTTACACTGCTCTGCTCTGCATATTTCTTCAACACTTCAAATATATCTTTTTATTGCATATATATATGTTTATGCCTGAATAGATGCGACTATAAACAAGAACTTAGTCGGACCAAAAACAAAATAAATAATGCTTCCAAACAAATTGGCTTAATAATGTTTACAATAATGTTTAATACATGGTTAAAAACTTACTACAATAGGCGCTTAGCCTTTACATAACAAAATATTACACGCTAATCAAAAATATGAAGTCGGCTCCCTACTCTGTATTCTGAACTGCTAGTGTACTTGTTCTTTCTGTAACTTATTCATACTGACATTCCATACTATGTGTGTTTACGATAAGCATAAAAACATATCATAGAGCTTATGTCTGAAGGTGCTTAGTCTGAATTAGCCGTACGCACATGCGTTGGTGCTCTGATCATTTGTGTATCTCTGTTCTATATTGTCTTCTATACTTAGTCAATTTTCACTACTAAGTTTGTTGTCAAAACTTCATATGACTTTGTTTCCATAATGAAAACACAAAACAAGTCATATACTCCCTGTGAGTCAACTTTCCAACAATCTTTCCCTTTGTCATTAATGGCAACAAAGGAATGTGGCCAAGTTACTCAAAATTGACTAACACCAAAAACTGTATATTCTCTTCTCTTAACATATACTATATATTTCTTTGCATATATATATATTATTCCTCATACATACATTACTCCCCCTTTGACATTAATGACAAAGGTTTCAAAATTATAAGTCACTAGATGCTTGCTCACTATATACATCTAGATAGGTTATCTACAGATTCTTCATCTCTTGCTACTAGAATGCCTTTAGTGCATCAATTGTTTGTAGATAGGCGCATAGGGAATATGTGAGTTTTTCCATCTTTGTCAAATCCATGTTGGGTCCTTGATCATAAGTAGCAATGGTTGCATCAATCTGTTTAATGTTCTCATCTAGAACTACTAAGGAGGGTGCAAGTGCATTTCTCAACTGAGTCTGCCTGATCCCTATCTTACTGGTCTCCATTTTAGCTTTTTCTATCTTGTCTATCTGACCTTGATATATATTGTTGTAGATGTTTATGTCTTGGGATGATGTTTCAACTGAGTGTGTTATCAACCAAGAAATTTGCCTCTTCTATCTTTTTGATATGTTTAGAGGTGAGTTTGCCTATGTCCATGCAATCTGCTATAACCTTTCTGCCTTTTGCTGCCAACTCTTTCAACATAGACTGACCAATCTTTAATGACTTTAAATCTAAGGAAAAATTCTTTACCAGTTCATTCAATCTTTCCTTTTTATACTCATCTTCTGCAATTCTAGTAGTTGAGTCTACT
>MU224972.1:4704472-4722187 GCA_018584345.1 Thuja plicata | reverse complement strand
CCCCCCCCCCCCCCTCTCAGTTATCCTTTGGGACTATTCTAACAATTGGTATCAGAGCCAAGTGCCTTGGAGAAGAAGCCTAAGAGCTTAAGGTAGATCAAGATTTCTTACTTCAGAAAAGAAAGCCCTAAGTTTGATGGAGAAAATTATTTGGATTGGAAAAACAAAATGATAACACATCTACAGTGTATTGGCTTTGAGATCTTTGAGATTTCCACACAAGAGGTTGTAATTCCATCTCTGAAAGACCTTGCAAAGGATGATGCTACCAATAGACAAAAGGACATATTTACACACAATGCAATTGCCAAAGAAGCCCTAACCAGCACCTTATTTGAAAGTGAATTTTTTGAAATCAAGAAAATTGACAAAGCATATACAATATGGAAGTATTTAGAAGACATGTTTGAAGGAGATGTTCAAGAAAAGAATGCACGCAGGAAGACATGGAAGAAGAAATATAACAGTCTTGAGATGTTGCCTGAAGAAAACATAAGAGCTTACAATCAAAGGATAAATGAAGCAATATCCAGAATCAGGAACAATGGTGGTGAAATATCAGAAGAAGATATAATGGACAAGTTGTTAACTACTTTGACATCAGACTATGAAAACAAGATCAGCATTCTAGAGGAAACTATGCAATTCTCACAAAAATTCAAGAGAGAGACTCTAATTAGCAAAATCTTTGCATTTGATATATCAAGATTGAAGACTAAACCTAAAAGTGAAATAGCATTCAAAGCCACAGTCCATGGTAAGAAATCTTTGCACACATCCAGTCACAATGAGAAAGAATAAGTTGATGAATAACTTGAAGAAATCATAGCTATGATTTCTAGAAGAGAAAAGAAAGGAAAAGGTAAATATGAAGGACAGCTTCCATTCAAATGTTTTTCATGTAATAAGATAGGTCACTTTGCATCTAAATGTCCCACACAAGTCAAGAAGTTCAGATATGATTACAAACCCAAATATAAGAAGGAATGATATCATGATGAAGAAGGTGTAACCAATGAAGATTCAGGAGAAGATGAAATTGGATTCATTTCCCTTAGACATATGGAAAGGTTGCTTGAGGAAATGGACATTGTAGATGAAAAGGAAGAACAAGAACTAGCCCTAATTTCCAAAGCAGACATCAAAACTGATTGGATCATTGATAGTGGATGTTCTCATCTTATGAAAGGTGACAAAGACATATTTGTTCAATTAGACAAGTATAAAGGTGGTATGGTTAGTGTTGTGGGTCCACAACACACGCCCCATTTTGGTCCTCTGACCAAGGGGACCTCCCCTTCTTTTTTTTCCTTTCATCGTGTCCTCCCCTCGTAGAGATCCAGTCAGCCTTTGAAAAAGATTATTGAAACCAAAGGAGATAAAGGAAGACCCTTTTTCGGCCTTTCATCCCTTTCGGCCTTTCGAAGGACCGAAGTCCTCTGAAATACTAGAATAGCCGAAAGGTCGAAGACTCGATCTTTCAGCCCTTTTGGCCTTTCAGAGGACTTAGGTCCTCTGAAATACCAAAAGGACCGAAAGGCCGAAGACCTGACCTTTCGGTGATTTCAGAGTCTAAAATCACTGAAAGGCCAAAATTTCTTGGTCTTCATTCAATTTTTTGGCGGTTCGGTCTCTGAAACCCTGAACCCACTGACATCAGCCCGCGGGTTATAAAAGGGGTAGCCTCCTTTGTTTTGTCACTTTGCACTTTTTGGTTTTTTGCTCTCACTCGCATTTTATCTTCTCCTCCTCACCTACTGCCTTCGTTTCATCACCTGGTTTCCCTCCCTTTGTTTGATCGATCAAGGTAGGTTTCTTCCACTCTTCCTCATTTAGCACTTTCAGTTTTCCCTAGGTTTAGGGTCTTTTCGGTGTCCCTAGTGCCTGTCCAACCTAGGGCACTTTGTTTTGTCTCTGTCTCAGGCTTCTGTGTCTTCATGCATCGACAGGGATGTCCCTCCTTATCGGCCCTAGGGTTTTTCTTGTGTCATCAGGTCTAGGTTTAGGTTTTTGCATTATTTTTTATTTGCAGTGCTCCTCACGGTTTTCAACCCAAGAGGGGGAGTCTGAATGATCCAGATGCATGGCCCCATATTGTATACCCACAGTTGGTAAAAGGAGAAAATATGCCAGAGGATTCCCCAGATTATAGGATAGTCAATGATACATTCATATTCATAGTCATCCGATCTATTGAGGGTGACTTTGCTAAAAGGATGTTAGAAGAGGTTGTTGCTAAGGTGAGGGCCATTGGGGCCTATTTCATCCAGTTTAGGACATTCGCGTACATTCAGATAGTTGGGTCAACCATACAACCAAAGAAGCTACCTAGGTACCCATCTGACTGGATAATCACATTGGAGATGGCCAGGCAGCTCACGGATGCATACGAGCACATCAAGCATAAGAAGAAGTATTGCTGGGACTTCCCCATCTCTTTGGGACCCTATACACTATAGGACATGAAGGCCTACAAATCCCTTGCTTTTGAATGGGATGACTGTCCCTTACAGCTTTAGAGGATAGTACAAGCCCGCTTTGATCCTATAGGTACTTATAGTCATATCATCGGTAGATTCTACGTACATGAACCACATCTGGAAGATCATTGGATAAACTGTATAGATGACCATGAGGTCAGAATTTGAGATTACTGTAGAATGAACCTAGCTCTGGAAAAAGAGGTGTTGAAGGTTCCTATTTCCCTGAAGGTATGGAAATGTGATTCAAAGGAAGTCTTAGAAGACATTTACACAAAAGATAAGGTGTATGACTGGCCAATCATGAACGCCGAGGTAGACAAAGATGAAAATGATGACATAGACTTCAGGGAAAGGCACATGATAAAAAACCACTATATATTGGATCAAGAAGCCACACCAGATGAGTCCGATCTTGGTGAAAACATTGATGGAGCCCTCCAGGAAAGTAGAGAAATAGCGAGGAGAGAAGTCAATAGATCCTAAATATAAGAAGGCTCCCCCTCAGAAGCCAAGAATGGTGTATGGTCATGAATGACCAGTTGAATATGGCTCCAATCCTAGGCCTAAGAAAACCAGAATGATGGGCCAGATTGACCCACCAGCAGGATTGTCACAACCTCAATCAGGAGAGGGCCCATCTCCTTTTGGCCAATCTTCCCCCGTCGAGGAGAGGAAAATATATAAGAGGAAGAAGAGTTCTAAATCTCCAAAATTAGAAACTGTGCAGGAAGAGCCTGAGGAAGAGGACGCAAGTGAACCCTTAGTCAGGAAGACCAGGTTGCAAAAGAGGAGAGCTAAGGAGACTACTAAGAAACATAGAGAGGATTCCAAAGAACAGGATAATCCTATGGATCCATTAGGACTAGATGAATTTATGCTCTCTAATTTTGAAGGACTTGAAGGCTTTTCAGATCACGGCCAAGATACACAAACTGGGGACCGTCGCTCATACAACCCCAGGTAGCCCTCACTCTGCCACCACTCATACAACCTTAGGTAGCCCTTACTCCTCCACCAGTCTAGTTCACCAATCCCCCGGTGAATGTTCCTACTCCACTAGTAAGCTCCGATTCTACTCTGGGGCTTAAAATCCAAGACAGTGGGGTAACTCTGAGTTTAGAAACAGACAGTGTAGTTGGAGGGAGTTATGTTTTCACTCCACCACCTCATATACTTACCCCACTAGTTTCCCTACCAACTCCAACACCTACTCTTGCACCAACTTGGCCCCCATCTACTACCACCATCTCCTCATCTCCCACTCCAATCATGCCAACACGTATTCCCTCAACCTCAATCCCTTCAACATGTGCCACTCAGGCAACCAAAGGAGTAGTGGGCATACAAGAAACATCACCCTTTCAGACCTCACTCAAGGCCATGACCGATCTCAAGCAAGAAGGGGTAATTGATTCATCAGACGACAAAGGCCCGGAGGAGGAAAGGGAAAAGGAGTTCAGTGAGCAAGATAAGGAAGAGGAGGAAATACAAAGGGATACAGAAGGGGATAGAATGGAAGAAGGAAAAGATGGACAAGAAAATGGGGCAGAGAAGGAATCAGAACAGGGAAAAGCTCTAGGGAAACAAGGTTTGACCTCAATTCTCCATCTCGCACCATATGAGCCAGTAACTGACTCCAGTAAACCTACTTGGTTTACCAAGGAGATACAACCTTAGAAAAGAACTTACACAAGTAAACTGGACGGAGAAGATACAAATATAACTGTTGTGAAGAAAGCTTTCCACCATACAGACGTGAGTGTGCCTGCTAAAACCATGTCATATGTGACCCAAGACACTAAGGGTCAATGGATAGCACAAATAGCTATCCCACCCTCGAGCACCTCTCAAACCACGGGTTCATCAAGAGACTATACATTCAAGGAGATAGACTTGGGGGAACCAACCAGAGAAGGGAGAAAGACATTAGCAGCGTTGGGACTCAAGCATGCTCTGGGGTTCATGAGTAAAGATGAGGAGACCATAAAGTCTTTAACAGACCAAAATGAGGCTCTAAAATGAGTCATTCAAAAGATGGTGGGTCCCATTGACCCAAACTATTCAGAGGCTTCATTACAAGCTATGATTGATAAAAGGGCCACACCAGATTTGTGTAGGATTGACCCCCTGTTTCATCTAGGCAAGCGTCGATTGGATAAATGACTTCAAACAGTTTGAAGAAAAGGCAATATCATCAACATTCAGGCCATACAGGACCATATTGGTTGAGGTTAATTCATTCATCCACCTGGTGGAAGGAGATGGGGGTATATATACCGAGGTAGCTAAGTGGCAAGCAGCCCTCTAGAATTTGGAGGTAATCCGAAAGCAACACTTCCAAATCTTGGTCAAAGTCTATGAGGGTGAAGAAATAGATAAATTTGAGACTTGGACCAAGCAAATGGCCAAAATAATTAAGGCCTATAAGAAGCACCAGGCCCTCATAGGTGAAAAGTGGGAGGAAGTAATAACATGGGTCAATGATATAGATACATTCTTCACAGAGGTCGGCCTCAACGTCTACCGAGATGAAAGCTAACAAGCTCTATGTCCCTCAAAGGAAGTGGTCCAACAATTTAGAGATGTTCTGGCCAGAATCAATACTAAGGAGGCCTTGCAACAACTTTTCTATATGAAAGAAGAAATACACAGAATGTTCCAGCACGAAGAAGAGATCACTTTCTTCACTTCTGAATTAAATATCTTTAGAAAGAAGCAAGAATGAAGGGTCACCAAAGTAAAAAGGAAAGAGATCAATTATGAATAAGTTCAGGAGATAGTGCAAAGGCTTCAGGCAGCTCACTCAAAATTCTTCACTGGATAAAGCTCCAGGGTTCAAACACCTGATCGACCAGGCAATGTTTTCACACTTGGTCAAATTCCACCAAGGCAGTATTTTTTGGCCTTTTGGCCCCTAAATTTTTGGCCTTTCGGCCCATACAGCAAAGGGTATTTTCAGCCTTTTGGCCTTTGTAGATTTTGGCCTTTCGGCCCCCTCAAAGGTTTTTCAGCCTTTCAGCCCACAACAAGTCCAAACTTTTGGACCTCCGAGTTTGAAGAACTTAAGGAGCACCTGGGACATTTTGAAGACATTAAAGTTTTGGGGTAGAGGTCGGGGTCTGAAAAACTGGGTGTTTCCAGCGAGGTCACTTTTTTTAACTCCAGTTCGACTCTAAATCAGATCAATGGACAACTTGTGTTCATTTTAGAGGAACTAAGGGTCTCCTATCAGTTCCCACCGTCAGAAATAGCCCAGATGAAGAATCCAAGAAGAACAACAAGAATCAAGAAGAAGGCTCTCAGTTCATAGAAGGAATTCACCTTCTTTCTCTCTCTCTTCTCTGGTGGATTTTGCCCTCTTTGCATGAGAAAATGGATTGTAAATGGGTTTAAGAATCCATGCAAGATAAAAAGTTTCAGTTAGCAATAATTTCCCTTAAGCAAAGTTCTAGTTTTAGCTTTTATTCTGTAGTTTAAACTCTCTAATGCCCTAGCTCCAAAAATCAGAGTTGTAGATCAAAACTCTATCTATTGTAATCAAAAAATAATGTAAAGGGCCAACTTTTTAATACAATAAAGATCTACATTGGGTGCTTCATTCATGGTGTGTCAATTACTGCTATCTATGCAAATTTATTGAATGTATACTTGCATTATTCTTTACTTTCAAAGATCCCTTTGTGTTGTTGTGTTTCAAATTCATGCTACTTCTAGTTGGAGTTTATTGTTGTATATCTACCTTCCTGTGACGAATGTGTGGAGGAGATTATCTTTGGGCTTAATGATAAATCTATCTCGTGGGTGTGCACATCTTGGTCGCTTCATGATTTGATAGATTTTGAATATCTTGTATGAGTGAAATACATCTTCTCTCCAAACGCTTGCATCCATGAAGTAGTGAATTGTGACTTGATCTAGTTTATGCTTCGTGGGTTGTTCCAAATCTCTCCAGCATTCACTTCGCAAGAAAGGGTTTACAGCGGTTTATGTCCTTAGGATTTCACTTTCTCACAATTTTCTTTATTTCTTGTTACCCTTCTCTCTTTTTTAAACGCTATCATTAATTCTAAAAATTACTATCTTAAAACACAAAATTGCATTTTATTTACAACACCCATATTTGTTAAAACGGAAAATACAAAAAAAGAGAACTAACAATATTTTGCAGTTTAAATGTCTTGAACGTACCAGCAAAGGCCTCCTTGTGAACAATCACATTTATCTTCAACTGAGTAACCAAGCAGGTTGTGACCCGACCCTGGAGAACCTTGGGAATAACTCTATTATTCTTTCAAGAGAGGAAATTGAATCTCAAGATCCTAGCAAGTTGGCTTGTGTTAAAGCAATGCTCAATAGAAGTGGCGCTAGAAGGAGGGCTTAAAAATTGAAAGATGGATAATATTGGATCTTTCTCTCCAGAGAGGTTAGAGCATGTGCTTAGATCATCTCTGAAAAGAGGCGAGTTTCTTGAACTCACTCACCATCAAAGAGCTTGTAGTGAAAAGGGTAAAGTAGAGGATAAATCTTCTCATCACCTTGCTGAATCTCAAGATCCTTTTGGACAGCAATCACACATCGCTGCCCCAACTATTACCGCAGCCCTCAATCAAAATCAGAACATGCAAAATCAACATTTTCAGCAACCTCGTCCAATGGCCTTTTTCACTAACGCAACAAGCTCACCGTTGAACTTTGTTGGGTAGCTCCATGAGTTACCCAAAAATCCAGAGAATTTTTGTACATGGTTCATATATAGCGAATCTAGGACAGCAGAAGAACACATCTGTGCCTTCAAAGAGATTTGCAACCGCAAAGAGATTGCCCACCAAGATGTTTTCTATCATCTATTCCCATACACTTTGGGAGAGTTTGCATATAATTGGTATCTAAACTTACCATGAGGATCTATCTCTGTATGGAACGAATTTGAAACCAAATTTCTCAATCAATTCAAGTTGTATGTTGATCCTACGGTAACACATCATCAATTCATAACTACGAGGAAAGATCCCAAGGAGCCCATTGCTATGTTTAATCATCACTTTCACAAAATGCACCAAAAGCTGGAAGCTCCTTACACTATACCAGATGAGGTTGTCATACAAGTTTACTTGAAGGCTTTAGATCCATTCACCTTGATCTTTCTAAGAAGACTTCCTCCGGTGGATAGAGACACGATCAAAAAGATATACAATGAAGTTGTCACTTTCACTTAGCAAATGGATCCACAAGAAGGAAGCTATGTGGCTATGCCCATCATGAATAATCTTGTTGTCCCACATCCATTTGCAGCAAACAATCAGGCTTTAGGCAGCCACCTACCTATGCTAAATCCTATATCAGTGCCACCATATACAACCACGCCTCCATCTATTACTTATCTAGGGTATGAGGCTCACAAAACAGTGTTTGTAGAACAGAGGGTTTTGCCCCAAGCTGAACTTAATGCTCTCATGGCTTCTGAGTTAGATGTCGTAAAGAAAAATTTATCACAACTCACTAGCGAGGTTACTAGGATGAAGCTCAACCCATCCCAAAATCAAGGTGGACACCAACGAGCATCTGCTGGTCCAAATACATACCTTCAGAATCCAAATAGAGGTTTCAATGCATATGGAAACAACAACGCGTAGGAGAAACCATTTGGACAGCAGAGACCAAATCGGCCATGGAATACTAGACCCAATAATGGCAACATCCCAGCAGATAACGCCAATGCTTATGAGGCTTCAGAGGCCAATTTTTTCAGGGCTCCAAGTAGGCATCAGGATAATAATGGATACGCAAACAACTCCCAAGACCACTACACCCAGAATCCAGAGGGGCCCCCAACACAATTCAATTCTATGGTGTTCGATTCTTATGAGTCTGGAAAGGAGGGAGGCTCAGAAGCCTATATGGGAGAAGATGAATTTGTCTTCCCTTTTCAGAGGGAAAATGAGCCTGAATATTCTGAAGTTTACATGCCCCAGTTCTCAAGAAGCCCTATCCCAAGTGTTGGCTCAGATTACCTAACCAAATGAGCTACCAGAAGCGCTGACAATAATGGAAGGTACACTTGGAGTGGAAAGAAAGAACAACACCGCACCAGATATAGACAACTCAGTCCTTGCAAATAGTACACCCCAAAACCAAGATAGTGGGTCAGATTCTGATGATAAGAGCCCTGCCCTAAACCTGCTTAGCGATTGGAGTACCTCGGATGATGGAGCATGTCCCCCTCACAAGGGAATACTGGGGGATAAAGGCGATGAAGACAATAAGCTCCCCAAACCTAGGCATACTCAATATATAGGAGAATCAACTTCTTCCGGCAGTGATGGAGAGAGAAGCCAGAAGCTAGAGGCCAAAGGTTCCTCTAAGAAAAGATCAACCAAACCAAGCCCTAATAAACCACCTTAGATATGGAAACTACACTTCAATGGTTCCAAGTGTAAACAAGGGGCCGGTGCAGGAATCAAATTGATAAATTTGAGAGGTAAGTCTTTCTATGCTGCTTATAGATTGTAGTTCATTTGCACTAACAATGTTGCAGAATACGAAGCTTTGGTTTGCGGACTTATCCTAGCTCATGAAAAAGGAATCAAAATCTTGACGATGGAAGGAGACTCACAATTGGTTGTCAAGCAGGTCCATAGTCAGTATACTTGCAATGATAAAAGACTCTCAGCCTATCAGAATAGAGCATGGGATCTCATCAATGATTTCAATGCTTTCAACATTAAAACCATCTCGAGGAGAAAAAATGTTGTTGCTAACGCATTGGCGGTCTCAGCCAGTTCACTACATCTAATGGAGAAATCCAAACTAAAGAAATTCTCAGTTGAAATTGTTGTAGCCCCGGCCATTCCCGATAATATCACTAACTTCCAAGTCTTCCAAGATGATCAACATATCTTAGAGTTCATCATGTGCGCCGGCGTATTCGGTGAGCAGATCATAGATGAAGATAAAGAAGGTGAGGAAATAGTTGAACCTAAAGAACCTAATGATCATGGCATCATAAACCTAAATACCAATGCCATACCTAAGGGAATGGTAAGCTAGAAAGGATTTTTGACAGCGATAAGACTGCTATAAGAGGATGCCCCGACATAACATCTGATGGTAAAGAATGTAACACCTACAACTTGGGCATGGAAGAGGAACCAAGAGAAGTCCACATTAGAAAGGTGGGAACCAAGGAAGAAAAGGAGAAGATGGTCCAACTCCTCACTAAATATCGAGATGTCATAGCATGGAATTATGAAGAATTGAAGACATATGACACCTTAGTCATAGTGCACAACATCCCTTTGAAACCAGATTCTAAGCCTTTCAAGAAATGAAAAATACCTGTGAATCCCACTATGGAACCCTTAATTCAAAAGGAAGTCCAAAATTTCCTCAATGCCAGGATCATTTTCTTGATTCGACATTCTACATGGGTTGCAAACCTAGTGCCTATAAGGAAAAAGACTGGAGAAATCAGATTATGTGTAGACTTCCAGAACCTCAACAAGTCCTCTCAAAAAGATAATTATCCACTCCCATCTCTAGACAAAGTGTTGCAGAAGGTTAATGGATCTCAAATAATGTCATTCCTAGATGGTTATTCTGGATACAATCAGGTGATGGTACAAGAAGACAGGCTGAAGACAGCATTCACAACTAAATGGGGAACTTTTGTGTACTGACAAATGCCTTCCAGACTGATTAATGCTGGAGCCACCTTTGAAAGAGCAATGGACATAGCCTTCAAAGGATTAGTAGGTAAATGCATTATCATCTACATGAATGATCTCACGGTATACTCAAAACTAAGAGCTGACCATATAAGCGACCTCAGAAAATGCCTCTAGAGGTGCAAAGAGTTTGGGAGCTCCCTCAACCCCAAGAAATTTGTGTTTGGGGTAACTGAAGGAAAGATTTTAGGACATATCATCTCCGAAAAGGGGATATCCATTGACCCCGAAAGGGTGGAGGCAATCCTAAAGTTGACACCAACTCATAGCCGCAAGGAATTGAAGTCTTTCTTTGGGAAGATCAACTTCGTCAGAAAATTCATCAGTGGCTTCATAGAAATAGTAAAACCATTGAACAACATGCTCAAGAAGGACGCCAAGATTGAATGGGCTCTCCTAGCCAAGAAGTCTTTTGAAGAGATTAAGAATGCCATTGCTATGGTACCAGTCCTTGCTAGCCCTGACTATACCCTCCCGTTCAAAGTTTACTCTTTCACGTCAGAACATTCATGCGCTGGCATCCTCATGCAAAAGAAGAACAGTGAAGATGAAAGGCCCATCGCCCTTATGAGTTTCCCTTTCAAAGATGTCGAGCTCAGATACCCAAACCTAGATAAGCAATCATTTCCTCTTGTCAAGGCGGTGAAGAAATTTAGACACTATATTCTAAGGAGTAAAGTCATCGGGATAGTTCCAGACGCAGTAGTTAAATCCCTCCTGATGAAGAATGAGTTAGGAGAACGGAGAGGAAAATGGATGGTAATCCTCCAAGAATTTGACCTAGAAATCCAACCGATGAAGCTGGTAAGGGGCCAAGGCCTGACAAAGCTAATCTCTGAGTTTGAAGAAGGTCTGGTCTACCAAACATATACTGACCAAGGTGTAATCACTGATATATGGTACCAAAACATAGTGTACTACCTATTACAGAACCATTGCCCTAAAGAAATGAATGCATCCCAGAGGAGAGCTCTAAAGATCAAAAGTAGCTCTTACATGTTAAAAGGTGGACAACTTTACAAACGCAATTACGAGGGTTTATTCTTAAGATGCTTGGATAGAATGGAGGCAAAGCAAATTCTAGTGGACTTTCATGATAAATACGGAATGGGATATGGGTCGGCGGAAGCCACTGCCCACCAAATCCTAAGGGCAGGATATTTTTGGCCTACAATATTTAAAGATACTGGTGAACATGTGAGATCGTGACACACTTGCCAAACCTGTGCAACTCAAGAGAGAAATCTAGTGATGCCATTACAACTAGTCTATGAGCTACCGACTATTGCACACGCTAGACAAAGGCGCAAGCACTGAAAAATTGTACCACTGAGGTTGTAACCAAGTTCATAGAGGAGCGCATCATAACTAGGATCAGAATTCCATTCTATCTGGTATGTGATAATGCTCCCTCTTTTTCCTCAGCATCGCTCATGCAATGGGCCTTTGAAAACTAGGTAATCCTCAAGTTCTCTTCAAATTACTATCCACAAGGCAATGGTGTAGCAGAGTCTACAAAAAAAAATCTGACAACAGTGATCAAACACCTCTTGGATGACAACCCTAGGGACTGGCACACGTTGTTGAAATATGCTTTGTGGATTGATCACGTAAGGATCAAGAATGCCCTGGGGACGTCTCCATATCAGCTAGTATACGGCTTGCAACCAGTCTTTCCTATGAACCTAAAGATCCCAATTCTGAGATTCATGGACCAATATGTAGGGGAGGAAGACCGGGTATAGGTCAGACTCTGAATCTCCTAAACTTAGAGGAGAAATGAAATTTAGCCCTGGAACATGTATCAAAACATCAGGCTGTAGTAAAAAGGTGGTTCAACAAGAGAGTTACCATCAAAGCCTTCAGGATCTCTAACCTTGTCCTCATGTGGGCTAAGGCAAAAGAAAATCCAGGAAGCCAAACCAAGTTCCAAACATTGTGGACCGGCCCTTACCAGATATCAGAGATCCTGGGGGAGAACACTTTTAGGATCAGCACACTAGATGGAGAGTTGACCCCATTTCCTGTCAATGGGCAATTCCTCAAACATTACTTCAGATCCTAAGTGGGACTATCTTCTCGCCACTTGTACCATAGTCACTTTTGCATTTTGTTTCTCTTTTTTTGTTTTCTTGGTTTTCCTCGCCATCAGTCCTTTCTTTCGCTCATTTTGTTCTTTTTGGTCGGGGCTTGTTCGTTGCTTTGGGCCAATGTGTTTTGGATCTGGTCCAAGTTGTCCCACAAGAGGAGCAGAGGTATTTCTTAGTCAAATTTCTCCAAGGATACATACAGCATGAGAGAACCTTCCCAAGAGACAAAGTAGTGATGATTATCATTGACAGACAAGAAGAAGTTCAAAGTTTGGTCATCCTGATCACAAGGCACATTAAAGAAATAACACTTGAGGGCGTTGGTTTCTAAGGCATTTGCCAGCTATAAGCAGCCTGAGGGCATAGGTTCAGGTACCCACCGATCCCAAAACCCAAGTCTAAATTGAATTGCAAAGGCGGTAACACAAAAGGGAAAGCTGAAAAGGAATGCAAGAGAAACACTCAAAAGAAAACTGCCCCAAAGAAGTCACGAGTAAACAATCCGGGCAACACCGCCTAATCATTGCCCAAAATAGATCAAATGCAAAGGAAAATAGCTATGAACCTGAATGAATGGAAAAACACTCAAAAGAAAAGTGCCCCAAAGAGGTTACGAGTGAAAATTCTGGGAAACACCAACTAATCATTGCTCAGACTAGAGAAAAGAAGAAGAAGAAAAAAGATTACGAACCTAAATGCATGGAACACACTAACGTCTATGAGCTTGATACATTTTCAAGAAAATAGAAGAAACAAAATGATTTTCCAAAAGATGAAGCTCTCGTAAAGAAAGAAAGTTATAGCCTAGTAGACAGGATGGACTTGGGTGATTATGACAACCTCTACTGGGGCTATGGACGCCTGACTGGCAGTAGAGCAAGGTTATACTTGGGATTCGGGGAAAACTTTGTCAGGGCTATGGATGCGTGACTGGCAGCAAAGCTCTTTCTAGGAAGCCCTGGTTTGTTTGGCAAAGGTTGTAAATAGTTGGTGAGCACCTTAGTTATCACAACCCAAGGTCAATAAATGAACACACATGAACACACACAGGGAAACTAACAGAAGAACCTCAGATTGGAGCTCACTGAAGAATCATCGACTCCACCGCCTCTTGGTTTTGTTCTACTGCAAAGCTACTTTCTGAAAGAGTGTTGATGATAAAGAAATGCCTTGGTCATTCCTCATTTTTTCAGAGCTATTTGTTGTGGGTCCACAACACACACCCCATTTTGGTCCTCTGACCATGGGGACCCCACCTTCTTTTTTGTCTTTTCATCGTGTCTGCCCCTTGTAGAGATCCAATCAGCCTCCAGAAAAGATTAATGAAACCAAAGGAGATAAAGGAAGAATCTTTTTTGGCCTTTCAGCCTTTCAAAGGACCTAAGTCCTTTGAAATACCGGAATGGTCGAAAGGTCAAAGACCTGATCTTTCAGCCCTTTCATCCTTTTGGAGGAATTAGGTCCTCCAAAATACTGAAAGGACCGAAAGGTCAAAGACCCGACCTTTCGGTGATTTCAGAGTCTGAAATCACCGAAAGGCTGAAAGTTCTTGGTCTTCATTCAATTTTTTGGCGGTTCGGTCTCTGAAACCCTGAACTCATTGACATCAGCCCGCGGGTTATAAAAGGGGTAGCCTCCTTTGTTTTGTGACTTTGCACTTTTTGGTTTTTTGCTCTCGCTCACATTCTATCTGCTCCTCCTCGCTGACCACCTTCATTTCATCACCTGGTTGCCCTCCCATGCTCAATCGATCGAGGTAGGTTTCCTCTGCTCTTCCTCATTTAGCACTTTTGGTTTGCCCTAGGTTTAGGGTCTTTTCAGTGTCCCTAGTGCCTATCCAAGCTAGGGCACTTTGTTTTGTCACCATCTCAGGCTTCTGTGTCTTCGTGCCTCGACAGGGACATCCCTCCCTGTCGGCCCTAGGGTTTTTCTTTTGTCATCAGGTCTAGGTTTAGGGTTTTGAATTTTTTTTAGTCACAGTGCTCCCCGCGGGTTTTCGGCCCCCAAAAGGCCAAAAACTGGATCTTCATTCTCGCAAAGTGTCATTTTCAAACGTTTTAATCTTTCAGACATCCGAAAGTCTAAAAAGTTGAACAAGCAAAACCTTCAATTAGTCCATCCTAGTTCTTCACCGTGTTTGGATGATTTGGCGTCCTTGAGTGAACCCCTCCCAATTCGGCCTCCAAAACTCTGAAACTCTGATGGACTTGGCTCTCCCATATACTTATTCGCACTTTCAGAATTTTTGGTATCTGAAATAGTTTTCGGTGTCCGAAACCCTGAAACGTCTGAAAGTGCGAAAACTTGCACTTAACTATTTTTCAGCGCTCTTTACTTGCTTCCATAGTTTAAATTGTTTTTCTATTCAATAAGCTACTGATATTTGTCTTTTCTTGCAGGAATGACTGAACCCAAGATAGCATCCCCAATGAAGTATCAATACAAGGGGAATCCCCCTAGCTCAAAGGTGGGGAACAAACACAGTGAGATAACTGATACCAACATTGGGAACATGGATTGGAATGAATTCCTAACTTAGTGCTCCTAACCAGCCAATAGATCTGAAGAATGTACCTCATTAGTCCTATCATAGCTAGTAAATGTAGCCGCACACCCCATGGTTGTTTCATCTTCAGAATTGATTGTCACACTAGCTCATCATTATGATTTAGATAAGAGGGTGGTAGTAAACTTTGAAGACCAGGTGGTGCTAGACATCAGACCAGATATCATTGAGGACATCTTCCACCTTTACAAAGGCATAGACAATTTCTATGAGTTTTATATTGAAAAGGGGATCAAGTGGTTTGGCAACAGGGAGAAAGCCGTAAACGAGATGATAAATAAGGAATACCTCAAGAAACCACTTCCCAAGAACAAACTAGACAAGATAGACCTCTAGAGAGGTTATATGAAGGATGATATCCAGGAAGCTATAACAATGATAAGAAGGGTGTCTAGGTTACCACAGTCCACCCAGCTTGAGCACTGGATGATCTTATTGATAGAAAGGATCCAGGAACAGAAGGCAAGATTTGACTGGGGCACTATCATCAGTGACAATTTGGATGAGCAATTGACAGCCGTAAAACATAACCCCAAGTTTTACATGAGCACTTACATGGTGTATCTACTAGTTGCATGAGCAGAGTATCCTGGTCTCACCAAGAGGGGGATTCTAAATGTTCCAGATGCATGGCCCCATATTGTATACCCACAGCTGGTAAAAAGAGAAAATATGCCAGAGGATTCCCCAGATTATAGGATAGTCAATGATGCATTCATATTCGCAGTTATCTGATCTATTGAGGGTGACTTTGCTAAAAGGATGTCAGAAGAGGTTGTTTCTAAGGTGAGGGCCATTGGGGCCTATTTCATCTAGTTCAGGACATTCATAGACATTTAGATAGTTGGGTCAACCATACAACCAAAGAAGCTACCCAGGTACCCATCTGACTGGATAATCACATTGGAGATGGCCAGGCAGCTTGCGGATGCATACGAGCACATCAAGCATAAGAAGAAGCATAGTTGGGACTTCCCCATCTCTTTGGGACCCTATACACTATGGAACATGAAGGTCTACAAATCCCTTGCTTTTGAATGGGATGACTGTCCCTTACAGCTTTACAGGACAGTACAAACGCACTTTGATCCTATAGGTACTTATAGCCATATCATCGGCAGATTTTACATATAAGAGCCACATCTGGAAGATCATTGGATAAACTATATAGATGACCATGAGGTCAGAATCCAAGATTACTGTAGAATGAACCTAGCTCTGGCAAAAGAGGTGTTGAAGGTTCCTATTTCCCCAAAGGTATGGGAATGTGATTCAGAGGAAGTCTTAGAAGACATTTACACACAAGATAAGGTGTATGACCAGCCAATCATGAACGTCGAGGTAGACAAAGATAAAAATGATGACATAGACTTCAGGGCAAGGCACGTGATAAAAACCACTATATCTTGGATCAAGAAGCCACACCGGATGAGTCTAATCTCGGTGAAAACATTGATGGAGCCCTCCAGGAAAGTAGAGAAACAGCGACAAGAGAAGTCAATAGCTCCTAAATATAAGAAGGCTCCCCCTCAGAAGCCAAGAACGGTGTATGGTCATGAATGACCAGTTGAATATGGCTCCAATCCTAGGCCTAAGAAAACTAGAATGATGGGCCAGATTGACACACCGGTAGGATTGTCACAACCTCAATCAGGAGAGGGCCCATCTCCTTCTAGCCAATCTTCCCCCGCCGAGGAGAGGAAAACATATAAGAGGAAGAAGAGTTCCGAATCTCCATAATTAGAAACTATGTAGGAAGAGCCTGAGGAAGTGGACGCAAGTGAGACCTTAGTCAGGAAGACTAGGTTGCAAAAGAGGAGATCTAAGGAGACTACTAAGAAACATAGAGAGGATCCCAAAGAACCGGATAATCCTGTGGATCCATTAGGACCGGATGAATTTATGCTCTCTGATTTTGAAGGACTTGAAGGCTTTTCAAATTAGGGCCAAGATACACACACTGGGGGGCCACCGCTCATACAACCCTAGGTATCCCTCACTCTACCACCACTCATACAACCTCAGGTAGCCCTCACTCTGCAAGAACGAAGGGTCACCAAAGTAAAAAGGAAAGAGATCAATTATGAAGAAGTTCAGGAGATAGTGAAAAGGCTTTGGGCAGCTCACCCGAAAGTCTTCACTGGATAAAGCTCTGGGGTTCAAATACCTGATCGACCAGGCAATGTTTTCACACTTGGTCAAATTTCACCAAGGCAGTATTTTTCAGCCTTTCGACCCCTGACTTTTCATCCTTTCAGCCCATACAGCAAAGGGTATTTTTGGCCTTTCGGCCTTCAAACATTTCAGCCTTTCGGCCTCCTCAAAGGTTTTTTGGCCTTTCAGCCCACGACAAGTCCAAACTTTTGGACCTCTGAGTTTGAAGAACTTAAGGAGCACCTGGGACATTTTGAAGACATTAAAGTTTCAAGGTAGAGGTTAGGCTCCAAAAAACTGGGTGTTTCCAGCGAGGTCACTTTTTTCCATAGTCACAAGCCTCGGACTCGCCTCAGACTCGGCAAGGCCGGATCAGCCTCGGACTCGGCCTCGGCGGCCGGACTCGGAAAGGACTCAGCAAATCAAAAAACCCAAGAAATTCAAAGATTTTTAAGGATTTAAAGCATTTTTCATTCATCATTTAGTCAATTAACATCAAATACACAATAATTGAGATAAATAGAAGCTACTTTGCACACATATACAAGTTTTCAACTTTACATAGATCGCAAAAGTATAAAGTTATAAGCTGTTAAACTAAATAACACACTAGAAACTGAAATATAAATAGTTTCACTGTCAAATGTCTACAATATTCATGGAATATGAAATCCATGGAATCAAAAGTTCAAAACATA
>MU224972.1:4654096-4679084 GCA_018584345.1 Thuja plicata | reverse complement strand
AAATACAAAGTTCAACCTTATAAGGTGAACGAAACCCTAAAAAGGAAATACTAGGTTGTGCATTATTAATTAGGAATTAATTAATAACGCACCTAAGAGAAGCTTAAGCTAATAGAGTAATAATACTAGACCTCCTAGACCTCCTTTTGGATCAAGGTCTCCATAGTAGGGTTCACAGGCCTTTGGCGTTGTCTAAAGGGTTTGAAATTTGGTTTCAGAGGGATATTATGTAGTATGACTGAGGTATCATACGTCTTTAATTCTTCATAGCTCCATGCTATAACATCCCAATATTTGGTGAGAAGTTAGACCATTCTCTCCTTTTCTTCTTTGGTACCCACTTTGCCAATGTGTACCTCTCTTGGTTCGTCCTTCGTGTCGAGGTTGCAAGTCTCGCACTCTTTGTCATCGGGAGTTACATATGGGCATCTTTTTATGGCAGTCCCATCACTATCAAAAATCCTTTCCAGCTCTACCATCCCCTTTGGTAAATAATTTTTCCTCAGGTTTATGATTCCATGGTCATCAAGATCCTTAGGATCAACTGCTTCTTGCTCTTCTTCTTCCTTCCTTTCATCTATAATCTATTTTTCAAACACATTCGCACACATGATGAACTCAAGGATGTGTTGATCATCTTGGAAGACTTGGAAATTGGTGATGTTATCTGGGATGGCTGGCACTGCAATGAGTTCAACCAAAAACTTCTTTAACTTGGACTTCTCCAATCGATGTAGTGAACTGGCAGATATAGCTAGGGCATCGGCAATAACATTCTTTCTTTGTGGAATAGATTGGATGTTGAAGGCTTCAAAGTCATTGATCAAATCCCATGCCCAATTTTAGTAGGATGATAACCTCTTAACGTTGCAAGAATACTGACTGTGAACTTGCTTGATGACCAATTGTGAATCTCCTTCCACCATCAGAGCCTTTATTCCTTTCTCGTGGGCTAGGAGGAGTCCACGGATCAATGATTCATGCTCTACAACATTGTTAGTGCATCAAAATTGTAATTTGTATGCAGCATAAGAAGACTTACCTCTAGGGTTAACAAGTTCAATTCCCACACCTACTCCTTGTTTACATTTAGAGTTGTCGAAGCATAATTTCCATATCCATTGTTGCCCAGTGAGGCCAGACTTGGTGCAGGCCCTTTTGGTGAAACCCGTGGTTTTGGTCATTTGTTCCTTCCCTTCATCATTATCTGAGCAAGTTGATATTTCTTCCCCTTTCCCCAAGATATATCTAGGTTCAGAGATTTATGTGCCTTTAATGTTTTCATCCTCTAGTAACCCCTTGTAGGGCAGACAAGCTCCATCATCTGAAGTGCTCCAGTCACTAAGTACATTCAGGGAAGGGCTTTTGTCATCGGAGTCTGACTCACTGTCTTGACTTAGATTTGGAATTTTTTGATTGGATGGGATTTCTTCCTTTGGCATAGGGTTACTCTCATCTGGTGCCTTAAAGCTATCTTCTTCCACCGCGTGTTCCTTTTGTACCTTCTTTGGTAGGTTGATCTGGGCTAATATTCATGACAGTGCCTACTGGTATCTGGGGCATGTGAAGTATGAATGGCTTGCTTGGTGTAGTTGGTAGTATCCTGGTAGTAACAAGATGTTGTGGTTGACATCCCATCCCAAATGCCTCAGGCTTTCTATTGTGCTGTCGATAAATTTTCTAAAGATGTCATCGTCGATGGGTAACTCTAGGAGGCCCTGGATGGGACTATGGTCTGAATCTTCCCCATCTCAAATTTGAAACATGAGGACATCATCCATTTGATAAGTGCCTAAGTCAATTTATGTGAACATCACTTCATTAGGAGCATTATATTTTGTGATCATCCTTTTCAGTTTCAGTTCTGCGTCTATTTTGATCTGATTGTTCAATCCCCTCTAGGGCAGCCAGAGTTGAGTGAAATTTGTACACAACTAACCCCTCAGACATCTGGTCCGTTCTCGGCTCAACAAAATTTCATAGGTCTCAGGGATGTCCACTATATATATATATATATGCCCTCTTGTATCCTTGGATCTGCAACCAATTGAATATGTACGTCTTTTAGCATGTCGATTACTTTGAATTCAATTTTATCTAGTTGTATCACTACCTGGTTGGTTATTTGGGGCTCCATTCCAAGTTTTTGACAAATTGACAAGGGCATGACATTGCTTGAAGCTCCAGAATCAATCATGCAATTGTTTAAATTCTTCCCAAACATCCGCAAACTAAGTAGGAAAGGGGGTACCTCCATCTTGTCTTTCAACATTGCGGGAAAAGCCTCGGAATTATTAACATTAGATGTGGATGCCCTTGTATTGCTAGTTGACAAACCTTGCTTTGAATGGTCCAAAGACTTTAAAAGGGCTTCCTTTTGAGACAAGCAACCTTGCAGTAATTCGAACATAGATATGTTTGCCTTGGTCTTTTTCAACTCTTCGACTGCACTATATTTGTAACTTGACCATGTTGCACTCCTGTAACCTATGAATGCGTTTGGGGTGGAGTCGTAGGATTATTCGAATCTTTAGAAGGTATGGGGTTGTTGCTGGCCTAAGGATCTAGGGGATTCAGTTGTTTTCTAGGAGGTACACCTTCAGTGAGAGGTTCTTTCCTACTTCATAGATTATACAAATTTTGGTGATTGTTTTGGAAGGCATGCACTTCAAAGTATTCAGGTTCCTCCTCTTTTTGAAATGGGAACACAAACTCTTCTTCTTTTTTATATGTATTCGAACATTCTCCATTTCTACACTCATAGGAATCAAACATCATGGCATTGAACTGAACGGGTGGCTCATCGAGATTCTGAGTATGATGGTTGTAGGACTTGCCTCTGTATCCTTCATGGCCTTGGTATGAGTTTGGAACCCCAACAAAATTTGCTTCTGAAGCTTCGTATGTTTTTGCATTATCTGTGGGGATGCTTCCATTGTTTGGTCGGGTGTTCCATGGCCTAGTGGGCCTTTGCTACCCAAATGGTTTCTCTTGTGTATTGTTGTTGTTGTAGGTATTGAAACTCTAATTCAAATTCTAGGTATAGCATTCAGACCAGTAGATGTTGGCTGGTATCCACCTTGGTTTTGGGTTGGATTTAATTTCATCCTGGTGAGCTCACTTGTGATTTGTGACAAGGTTTTCTTCACAGCGTCTAGCTCAGATGCTATGGGAGTATCAAGTTTGGTTTGGGGCACAACTCTTTGCTCCACAAATGCTGCCTTATGGGCTTTGTAGCCTGGGTAGGTGATAGATAGTGGTAGGGATGTGAATCATTATGGAGGAATTGGATTCATTGATGGCATGTGAGTGGCTAGAGTTTGACTATTTGCTACAAATGGATGTGGGGTAGCGGTGTTGCTAACGATGGGCATGGCTGTGAAGTTCCCCTCTTTTAGATCCATTTGCTATGTAAATGTGATGGCCTCGTTGTATACCTTTTCCATTGTGTCTCTATCTACAGGGGGAAGTCTTCTTACGAAAATTGAGGTGAATGGGTCCAAAGCTTTAAGATAAACTTGTATGAAAGATGCCTCTGGTATGGTGTAAGGAGCTTCCAAATTTTCATGCATTTTATGGAAGTGATGGTTGAACATGGCGATGGGCTCTTTGGGATCTTTTCTGGTTGTGATGAATTGGTGATGCATTGTCATTGGATCCATGTACAACTTAAATTGGTTAAGAAATTTGGTTTCAAATTCATTCCATGCAAAGATAGATCCCCTTGGAAAATTAAGGTACCAATTGTATGCAAATTATCCCAAAGTGTAAGGGAAAAGGCGACATACAACATCCTGGTGGGAAATCTGCTTGCAGTTGCAAATTTCTTTGATGGCACAGATGTGCTCTTCTACTATTCTTGACTCACCATATACGAAACATATGCAAAACCTTTTTGGATTCTTGGGTAGTTCAGGGAGCTGTCCAACAAAATTCAATGGTGAACTTTGTGCATTAGCGAAGAAAGAAATCAGATGAGTTGGTTGCAAATTCTGATTTTGTAAGTTCTAATTTTGATCTATGTCAGTGGGAACGATTGGGACAGTGATGTATAGTTGTTGTCCAAGAAGATCCTGTGACTCGATGGGATGGTGAGAAGAGTTTTCCTTTGTTTTCCCTTTGTCTCTGCAAGGTCTACGATGGTGAGTGAGTTCAATGAACTCACTTATTTTCATAGATGATCTAAGCACTCGCTCAAACCTCTCCAGGGAGAAGGATCCAATGTTTTCCTAATTTTTAGTCTTGAGGCCCTCCTTCTAGCGCCACTTATGTTGAGCGTGATGAAGGAGGGTTTGTATACCACTAATGCTTTGATTTATAAGTTGTTTTTAGAATGAGTCTTAATTCGGCCCTCCTTATAGTACTACTTATGTTGGTGTGATGATGGAGGGTTTGCAAACCACCAATGCTTCAATTTTTAAGTTGTTTTTAGAATGAGTCTTAATTTGGCCCTCTTTCTATCACCACTTTTGTTCAGCGTTATTTTTACACAAGACAACTTGTTAGGATTTTGAGATTTGATTTCCTCTCTTGAAAGAATAACGAAGTTATTTCCAAGGTTTTGTGGGGTCGGGTCACAACCTACTTGGTTACTCAGTTGAAGATAAATATGAATGTTCATGAGGAGGCTTTTGCTGGTATGTTCAAGACATCAAACTGTAAAACAATATTTAGTACTATTTTTGGGGTTTTCTGATCTAACAAGATTTATGTTTAACTAATAGTGCAATTTTGTATTTCAAGATTATCACTTTTAGATTTAAGATAGAATTCAAAGGAGCAAGGTAACAAAAAATAAAGCAAATTACTAAAAAAAATCCTACAAACATAAACTATTGTAAACCCTTCCTTGCGAATTGAATGATGGAGATATTTGGAACAAACCCACGAGGAATAAATCAGACAAAGTCACAATTCTATACCCAATGGATGCAACATTTGGAGAGAAGATAAATTCACTCGTGCAAGATATTCAAAATCTATCAAATCATGAAGCCACCAAGATATGCGCACCCACAAGATGAATTTATTGTTAATCCCAATAGACAATCTCTTCCACAAATTCGTCACAACAAGGTAGATAGACAACAACAAACTCCAACAAAGGTAAACACAAATTCGAAACACAACAAACAAGAGGATCTTTGAAAATAATGAATAATGCATACACACATTCACCAATTCGCATAGATGGCAGCAATTTATGCACCATGAATGAAGCACCAAATGTAGATCTTTATTGTATTAAGAATCTGACCCTATTACACTGATTTGATTACAATAAATAGAGTTTTTGATCTACCAACTCTGAATGCCAAAATTAGGGCATCAGAGAGTCTAAATTTATGAAAATAAACTAAGACTAAAGCTTAACTGAAAAGAAACTATTGCTAACTGATACTGAATAGCTTTCATGGATTTTAAACCCATTTACAATCAGTTTGTCCATGCAAGAAGGATCAAATTCATCAAGAAAGAAAGAGAAAGAAGATAGGGTTTCTTCTGTGAACTGGAGTCATCTTCTTGGTTCTTGGAGTTCTTCCTTGGAATCTTCATCTGGAGCTTCTTCGTGTGGTGGGAACTAATAGGGGACCCCCATTCCTTCCAAAACAAACTCAAGTTAACCATCAATTTGATCTGGATTTCAACTGGCATGCAAAAAGATGATCTCACTAGAAGCACTCATATTTTTGGCCCCCGGCCTCTATTCCAAAGTTTTTAGTATCCAAAACTGGCTAAGTGTCGAACTGACTCTGGAAATCTAAAAGTTTTGACCTTTTCAGAGGCCAAAAGGCTGAAAAATCTAGGATGAAAGGCCAAAAATACTGGGAAGCCAAAATCCCAAAAGTTGCATTTCCTGAGGAGGCCAAAAAGCCGAAACTTGCCTTAGGAGAATTTCATGAAGTGTTGATACTACTTTTTTCCAAATATACTCAAAGATTCCATGGAGTCAGTTTGGGAATACTTATGGGTGTGTATCTCGGAGCCTCTGTATGATATCTTGAACTCATAGTTTATCTCCTTCCTTTTTACCGCGTTAAATCTTTGTTCTTGCTTCTCTTTGAAGATTGTCAGTTCCGAAGTGAAGAACTAGATCTCCTCTTCGTGTTTCGTCATCCTTAACATCTCTTCCCTTGAATAGAATATCTATTGTAGGGCCTCCTTGGTACTAATGCCTACCATAATGTCCCTAAATTGTTGGACCACTCTTTTATCTGAGTCATAATGGTTTGCCAAAGTTAGGATTAGTTTGGATGATGTGACAGCCACTAGGTGAGCTGCCACGTTAACTAATCCTGACAAGACTAGTGAGGTGCAGTCCTTGGATCTCCCGGCCAGCTAGGAACATCTTGTCAGGAATTGATCCCAATCTACATTCCCGATATCAGTATCGGTGATTTTAGTGTGTTTGGTACCAATCTTGGAAGGGGGAGTGTTCCCCTTGTATAAGTACTCCATTGGTGACGCGGTCTTTTTCTTAGGCATTCTTGCAATGAAATATGCAAGTATCAGTGTTTTATTTGTAGAAGAAACTAAAAAAAAATGAAAAGAACTGACTAATCTAGAAAAATAAGAGTAAAGAGCTCTCTAAGTAGCCAGAAATGCAAATTTCACACTTTTGGCCCTTTCAGGGTTTCAGGAGCCAAAAATTGGTTCAAAGTCTGAAAAGGTTGAAAGTGCAAAAGAGCAGTCATTGATGAAATGGAACTTGTTGGCTTTTTGGTATGCAAAAGTCCAAAAAGATTCTTCGGACACCGAAAGCACAAAATGGATCTCAGACTCCGAAAGTCTGAAACCCCGTAAGGCAAATAATATCCTCAGAGATTTAGACTTGTCAGTGTTTCGGATGTCTTAGAGATCCAAAACACCAAAAAGGCTAAATTTTTTAGGACCACTTGGATGATAGACCAGACCTGGTTTTTAGCCTTTCGGAGGCTGAAAACCTATGACAAAGGTCACAACCGAAAAATAGGAAAATCCCTAACTAGAAAATATGAAGGACCAGACCTGACCTAACAAGGAGGGGCTTCCCTTGCAAGGCTAAGGGTGTACAAAGCCCTAAAAGACTGAGGGGTTAGCACCCACTGGGTTGGACAGGCACCAGGTGTGAAACCCTAAACCTAAACCATGAAGAGGAGAAAAAAACACTAAGTGGCGAGGAAGGAACCTACCTCATGAGAGCTAGGAGCAGAGGAGGAAGACACAAGGATGTAAAAGGCGTGGGGTGATCAACCACAAGGAGTGAGGATGAATCTTTTAAAGTCGCTGCTCAGAAGACATCGGAGATGAAAGAAAAATAAAGTTAGTGAAATAAAAGGGCCTTTTGCCCTTTTATAACCTGTGGGGGAACATCAGCACTTTCAGTTTTTCGGCGTCTGAAAGTCTGGAGGTAGACACCTTTTAGGATTTTGGTGTTTTTGGAGGTTGAAACACTGAAAGGGATGAGCTTTGACCTTTTGGCCATTTCAGTATTTCAGAGGACTCGGTCCTCCAAAAGGCCGAAAGGGTGAAAAGGCCAAAAAAAGGTGTCTACTTGTTTAAAAGGCTGACAATGAAACTGACTTGTGAGGGACTAGGAAAGGGGGCAGACTCAAAAGACCAAAAGACACAAAAAAGGGGGTCCCCATGGTAAAAGGACCAACATGGGGTGTGTGTTGTGGACCCACAACAAATAGCCTCGACAAAAGGAGGAATGACCAAGGCATTTCTTCATCATCGAGACTCTTCTGGGTTGTTGTTTTGCAGTAGAACGAAAACCAAGAAACATATGAGTTAACAATATTTCAATGACTTCTAGCTCTGAAGTTTCTGCTAGTCTCCCTTGTGTGTGTTCATGTGTGTCTATTACTTGACCTTTGATTGTGTTAACCTGAATGTTCGTCAGTTGTTCCCAACCTTTGCCATGTAGACCAGAGCTTCCCGGAAAGACCTTTGTTGCTAGTCAGGCATTCATATCCCCGACAAAGTTTTCCCTGAATCCCAAGTATAACCTTTCCCTACTGCCAATCGGGCGTTCATAGCCCCGGTAGATATTTTCATAGTCACTCTAGTTTGATCAATCTGTTAGGCTATAACATTTTGATTGAGAGTTCTTGTTCTTTGGATAATGATTCTCATCCTTTTTGGGTACACGAAACGTTTCCTGCTTGGATGTATGTTTATTCCAGGCATTCTGATCCATATTTTCTTTTATGATTAATCTAAGTAGCGATTAGGTTGTGCTACCCAGATTCCACACTCGTCACCTCTTCGGGCCATTTTTATTTTTGTGTGTTCTTATTCTCTTTCTTTAGCCCTTTCTTTCTTTCTTTTTGCCACTACCTTCGCATTCATTCAGAATTGGGTTCTAGGATCGGTGGGTGCCCGAATCCACACACTAATGATGGTCATAATTGATGAACACTCAAGATACCACTGTTCTTGGGTGCCATTTCTTAATGTGTTTTGGTGATTAGGATGACCGAGCTTTCAACCTGTTCCTGTCTGCTGATGATAGATGCTACCACTTTATCCTTTGGAGTGTTCTCTGTGATGTATGTTGCCTTGGAGAATTTGACTAAGAAATACCTCTGCTCCTCTTTAGGAATCACTTGGAATGAATCCATGACACACTTGACCCAAAGCAAAACAAGCCCCAACAAAGGAGGAAAGACCACAGATGGAAGAAAGGACTGACGACGGGGACGACAGAAAGAAAATAAACAAAACAAAAGGTTTATGATACAAGGGACTAAAGGCAGTCCCGCTTAGGATCCAAAATAATGTTTGAGAAATTTCCCATTGACTAGAAATGGGGTCAACTCTCCATGTAAATTGTTGATCCTAAAGGTGTTTTCCCCCAAGATCTCTGATATTTGATAAGGGTTTGTCCATAATTTTTGTAATTTGGTGTGGCTGCCCGACTTTTCTTTTGCCTTATCCCACATGAGGACAAGATCAGAGATCCTTAAGGCTTTAATGGTGGCTCTCTTGTTGATCCACCTTTTGATGATGGCCTGGTGCTTTGATACATGCTCTAAGGCCAATGTTTGTTTCTCCTCCAAGTTGAGGAGATTCATGAGCCTAACTTGCACTCGATCTTCGCCTCCCATGTATTGGTCCATAAATCTCAAAATTGGGATTTTTAAATTCATAAGGAAGACCGGTTGCAAGCCATAGACTAGTCGGTATGGGTATGTCCCCAAAGCATTCTTGATCCTCACATGTTTGGTCCACAGGGCATATTTTAGTTGTGTGTGCCAATCCCAAGGGTTATCATCTAGGAGGTGTTTGATCACTGTTGTCAAATTCTTTTCGTGGACTCTGTTACTTTGTTGCCTTATGGATAATAATTAGAGGAGAATTTGAGGATTACCTAGTTTTCAAAGGCCCATTATGTTAGTGAAGCGGAGAAGAAAGAGGGAGCATTGTCACATACCAGATAAAATGGCATTCCAAACCTAGTGATTATGCGCTCCTCCAGAAACTTGGTTATGACCTTTGTGGTGCAATTCTTTAGTGCTTAGGCCTCCATCCAATGTGTGCAATAATCAGTGGCTATTAGAATAAACTTGTGTCCATCAGAGGAGGGGGGGAATCACTCTAACAAAATCCAAGCCCCATTGGGTGAATAGACGTACCTCATATACCGGTTGTAGGGGCATTGTCAGATTTCTCTCTCAGGGTGCACTTGTTTGGCAGGTGTGGCATGATCTCATGTGCCTGCCAGTGTCTTTGAATATTGTTGGCCAGAAATATCCTGCTCTCAGGATTTGGTGAGCAGTTGCTTTAGTTGAATCGTGCCCTATCCCATATCTGTCATGAAAATCTTCTACGATGTGTTTTTCCTCCAGCCTATCCAGACACCTGAGGTACTAACCCTCATAATTAAATTTATATAATTGGCCATTCTTTAGCATGTAGGAGCTGATTTTTATTTTTAGAGCTCTTCTCTATGAACCATTCATCCCCTCTAGGCAGTGGTTCTGCAATAGGTAGTAAACTTGTCTTGGTACCATATATCGGTAATCACACCTTGATCAGTGTAGGTCTGACACACCAAGCCTTCTTCAACTTTGGAGATCAGCTTTGTGAGGCCTTGGCCTCTCACCAATTTCATCAGCTAGATCTGTAGGTTGAACTCTTGGAAAACTGCCATCCATTTTCCTCTTCATTCCCCCAACTCATTCTGCATCAAGAGAGACTTGACAACCGCATCGGGGACTATTCCAAAGACCTTGCTCCTCAATATGTAGTGTCAGAATTTCTTTATTCCCTTGACGAAGGAAAAATACTATTTATCCAAGTTGGGGTTCCTGATCTCAGCATCCTTGAAGGGGCAACTCATAAAGGCTATAGGTCTTTCATCTTCACTGTCCTTCTGTGTTAGGATTCCTACGCATGAGTGTTCAGTGCAAAAGAATAGACTTTGAAGGGTAGGGCATAGTCGGGATTGACGAGGACTAGGGCCATGGAGAGGGCACTTTTTATTTCCTCAAAAAAATTATTTACCTGGATGGTCCATTCGATTTTGGCATCCTTTTTGAGCATGGCATTTAATGGCTTTACTATCTCTGCGAAGCCGCTAATAAACTTCCTTACGAAGTTAATCTCCCCAAAGAAAGACTTCAACTCTTTGCGCCTATGGGGTGATGTCAATTTTAGGATAGCTTCCACCCTCTCAGGGTCTATGACTATCCCATCCTTTGAAATGATGTGTCCCAACAGCTTCCCTTCAGTCACCCCAAACATGCACTTCTTTATGTTGAGAGAGATCCCATATTTCGTGTACCTTTGCAGACATTTTCTGAGGTCATTTATGTGGTCATCTCTTTGTTTCAAAAAGACTGTGAGGTCATCCATGTAAATGAAAATGCACTTCCCACTAACCCTTTGAAGGCTATGTCCATTGCCCTTTGGAAAGTGGGCCAGGCATTTATCAGGTTGAAGGGCATCCATTGGTAGGCAAAGGTTCCCCATTTTGTTGTAAACAATGTCTTCAACATGTATTCCTCCTTCACCATTACTTGATCATACCCTAAGTATCCATCTAGGAAGGAAATCATTTTGGATCCATTAACTATCTGTAATACTTCATCGAGGGACGGAAGTGGGTAGTTGTCCTTTTGGGAGGATTTATTCAGGTTCCATAAGTCCACACATAGCCTGATCTCACCGATCTTCTTTCTCACAGGCACCAAGTTTGCGACCCATGTGGAACATCAAATTAGAAAAATGATTCTTGCATCTAGTAAATTTTGGACCTTCTTTTGGATCAAGGGCTTCATAGTAGGGTTCACAGGCCTTTCATGTTGTCTATAGGGTTTGGAATATGGTTTCAAAGGGATTTTGTGTACTATGACCGAGGTATCATACGTCTTCAATTATTCATAACTCCATGCTATAACATCCTGATATTCAGTGAGAAGTTGGACCATTCTCTCCTTTTCTTCTTTGGTACCCACTTTTCCAATGTGTACCCCTCTTGGTTCGTCCTCTGTGCTGAGGTTGCAAGTCTCACACTCTTTTCTACCAGGAGTTACGTTTAGACGTCTCTTTATGTCAGTCCCATCACTATCAAAAATCCTTTCCAGCTCTACCATCCCCATTGGTATATCATTGGTCCTCAGGTTTATGATGCCATGGTCATCAAGATCCTCAAGATCAACTTCTTATTTCTCATTTTCTTCCTTCCTTTCGTATATAATCTATTTTCAAACACACCCGCACACATGACGAACTCAAGGATGTGTTAATCATCTTGGAAGACTTGGAAATTAGTGATGTTATCTGTGATGGTCGGCACTCCAATGAGTTCAATTAAAAACTTTGTTAACATGGAATTCTCCATTGGATGTAGTGAAATAGCATATACAGCTAGGGTGTCGGCGATAACATTCTTTCTCTGTGGGATAGATTGGATGTTGAAGGCTTCAAAGTCATTGATCAAATCTCATGCCTGATTTTGGTAAGTTGATAACCTCTTATCATTGCAATAATACTAACTGTGGACTTTCTTAACGACCAATTGTGAATCTCCTTCCACCGTCAGAGCCTTTATTCATTTCTTGTGGGCTACAAGGAGTCCTCGGATCAATGCTTCATACTCTGCAACATTGTTAGTGCATCAAAATTGTAATATGTATGTAGCGTAAGAAGACTTACATCTAGGGTTAATGAATTAAATTCTTGTGCCTGCTCCTTGTTTACATTTAGAGTCATCGAAGCGTAATTTCTATATCTGTTGTTGCCCAGCAAGGCCAGACTTAGTGGAGGCCCTTTTGGTGAAACCTGTGGTTTTGGTCCTTTGTTCCTTCCCTTCATCACTATCTGAGCAAGTTGATTTTTCTTCCCCTATCCCCGGGATATATCTGGGTTTAGATATTTCTATACCTTTAATGTTTTCATCCTCTAGTAACCCCTTGTAGGGTGGACAGGCTCCATCATCTGAAGTGCTCCAATCACTAAGTACGTTCAAAGCAGGGCTTTTGTCGTCGGAGTCTAACTCACTGTCTTGACTTAGGTTTGGAATTTTTTTATTGGCTAGGGTTTCTTCCTTTGGCATAGGGTTACTCTCATCTAGTTCCTTAAAGCTATCTTCTTCCACCGCATATGCCTTTTGTACCTTCTTTGGTAGGGCGGTCTAGGCTAATATTCATGACAGTGCCTCCTAGGATTTGGGATATGTGAACTTTGAATGGATTGCTTGATGTAGTCGAAAATATCCTGGTAGTAACAAGATGTTGGAGTCAGAATACCATCCCAAATGCCTCAAGCTTGTTTTCATGATGTCGATAAAGTTTCTAAAGATGTCATCACCGATGGGTAACTCTAGGAGGCCTTGGATAGGACTATGGTCTGAATCTTTCCCATCTCGGATTTGAAACATGAGGACGTCGTCCATCCAATAAGCGCCTAAGTTAGTTTGTGTGAACATCACTTTATTAGGATCATTATATTCTGTGATCATCCTTTTTAGTTTTGGTTCTGCGTCTATTTGATCTGATTGTTCAATCCCCTCCAGGATAGCCAGAGTTGAGTGAAATCTATAGACAACCAACCCCTCAGACATCTGGTCCATTCTTGGCTCAAAAAAATTTCATAGGTTTATTGGATGTCCACAATATGTATATCAATGTGCTCTTGTATCCTTGGATCTGCAATCAATTGAATATGTACATCTTTGAGCACACCGATTACTTTGACTTCAGCTTTATCTAGTTGTATCACTACCCGGTTGGTTTTTTGGGGCACCATTCCCAATTTTTGACAAATTGACAAGGGCATGAAGTTGCATGACACTTCACAATCAATCAAGCAATCGTGTAAATTCTTCCCAAACATCTACAAACTGAGTAGGAAAGGGGTTACCTCCATCTTGTCTTTGAACATTACGGGAAAAGCCTAGAAAGTATTGACATTACATGTGGGTGCCCTTGTATTTCTAGATGATGAACCTTGCTTTGAATGGTCCAATGACTTTAAAAGGCCTTCCTTTTGAGATGGGAAACCTTGCAGTAATTCAAACATAGATATGTTTTCCTTGGTCTTATTCAACTCTTCAACTCCACTATATTTGTCACTTGACCATGTTGTGCTCTTGTAACCTGCGAATGTGTTTGGGGGGGGGGGGGGGGCNATAGGAGCATTAGGCCCTTTAGGAGGCATGGTCTTGTTGTTGGCCCAAGTATCTAGGGGATTCAGTTGTTTGCTAGGAAGTATACTGTCAGTGAGAGGTTCTTTCCTACTTCATAGATTATACAAATTCTGGTGATAATTTTGGAAGGCATGTACTTCAAAGTATTCAAGTTCCTCCTCTTTCTGAAATGGGAACACATACTCTTCTTCTTTTGCGTATGTATTCAAACCTTCTCCATTTCTACACTCGTAAGAATTGAACATCATGGCATTGAACTGAATGGGTGGCTCATCAGGATTCTGAGTGTGATGGTTGTAGGAGTTGCCTCTGTATCCTTCATAGCCTTGGTACGATTTTGCAGCCCTGACAAAATTTTCTTCTGAATCTTCAAATGTTTTTGCATTATCCACGGGGATGCTTCCATTGTTTGGTCAGGTGTTCCATGGCCTAGTGGGCCTCTGCTACCCAAATGGTTTCTCTTGTGTATTGTTGTTGTTGTAGGTATTGAAACTCTTATTCAGATTCTAGGGATAGGCATTCAGATTAGCAAATGTCCACTAGTATCCACCTTGGTTTTGGGTTGGATTTAATTTCATACTGGTGAGCTCACTTGTGAGTTGTGACAAGGTTTTCTTCATGGCATCTAGCTCGGATTCTATAAGAGTAACAGGTTTGGTTTGGGGCACAACTCTTTGCTCCACAAATGCTGCCTTATGGGCTTCGTAGCCTGGGTAAGTGATAGATGGTGGTAGGGCTGCGAATGGTTGTGGTGGAATTGGATTCATTGATGGCATGTGAGTGACCAAAGTTTGACTATTTGCTGCAAATGAATGTGGGGCAGTGGTGTTGCTGATGATGGGCATGGCTATGAAGTTCCCCTCTTGCAAATCCATTTGTTGTGTAAATGTGATGGTCTCATTGTATACATTTTCCATTGTGTCTCTATCTGCAGGGGGAAGTCTTCTTAGGAAAATTGAGGTGAATGGGTCCAAAGCTTTAAGATAAACTTGTATGACATCTGCCTCTGGTATTTTGTAAGGAGCTTCCAACTTTTCATTCATTTTATGGAAGTGATGGTTGAACATGGCAATGGGCTCTTTGGGATCATTTTTGGTTGTAATGAATTGGTGATGCATTGCCACTGGATCCACATACAACTTTAATTGATTAATAAATTTGGTTTCAAATTCATTCCATGCAGAGATAGATCCCCTTGGAAAATTAAGGTACCTGTTGTATGCAAATTCTCCCAAAGTGTAATGGAAAAGGCGATAGACAATGTCCTAGTGAGCAATCTCCTTGCGGTTGCAAGTTTCTTTGAAGGCATGGATGTGCTCTTCTGCTATTCTTGACTCACCATATACGAAACATGTGCAAAACCTTTCTGGATTCTTGGGAATTTCATGGAGCTGTCCAACAAAATTCAATGGTGAACTTTTTGCATTAACAAAGAAAGCCATTGGATGAGGTGGTTGCAAATTCTAATTTTGCAAGTTCAAATTTTGATCTATGGCTGTGGGAACAATTAGGACAGTGATGTATGATTGTTGTCCAAGAAGATTCTATGACTCGACGGGATGGTGAGAGGATTTTTCCTTTATTTTTCCTTTGTCATTGTGAGGTCTACAATGGTGAGTGAGTTTAATGAACTCGCTTCTTTTCAAAGATGATCTAAACACTCACTCGAACCGCTCTAGGGAGAAGTATCAAATGTTTTCTAGCTTTTTAGTCTTGAGGCCCTCCTTCTAGTGCCACTTCTATTGAGCATGATGATGGAGGGTTTGCATACCAATAATGCTTCGATTTCTAAGTTGTTTTTATAATGAGTCTTAATTCGTCCCTCCTACCACAACTTTTGTTGGTGTGACGATGGAGGGTTTGCATACCACCAATGCTTCGATTTCTTTTTTTTTTTTAGAATGAGTCTTAAATAGGCCCTCCTTCTAGCGCCACTTCTGTTGAGCATTGTTTTTACACAAGCCAACTTGCTAGGTTCTTGAGATTCGATTTCTTCTCTTGAAAGAATAACGAAGTTATTCCCAAGGTTCTCTGGGGTCGAGTCACAACCTACTTGGTTACTCAGTTGAAGATAAATATGAATGTTCATGAGGAGGCCTTTGCTGGTACATTCAAGACATTGAACTGCAAAAAAATATTTAGTACTTTTTTAGGGGTTTTCTGGTCTAACAAGATTTACGTTTAACTAAAAGTATAATTTTGTATTTCAAGATGATCACTTTCAGATTTAAGACAGAATTCAAAGGAGCAAGGTAACAAAAAATAAAGCAAATTACTAAACAAAATCCTACTGACATAAACTATTGTAAACCCTTCCTTGAGAATTGAATGATGGAGAGATTTGGAACAAACCCATGAGGTATAAATTAGACAAAGTCTCAATTCTATACTCAATGGATGCAAGCATTTGGAGAGAAGATGAATTCACTCATGCAAGATATTTAAAATATGTCAAATCGTGAAGCCACCAAGATGTGCGCACCCACAAGAGGAATTTATCATTAAGCCCAATAGATGATCCCTTTCATGCATTCATCATAGCAAGGTAGATAGACAACAACAAACTCCAACTAAGGTAAATGCAAATTCAAAACACAACAAACAAGAGGCTCTTTGAAAGTAATGAATAATGCATACACACATTCACCAATTCGCATAGATGGAAACAATTTACACACCATGAATGAAGCACCAAAGGTAGATATTTATTGTATTAAGATTATGACCCTATTACATTGATTTGATTACAATATATAGAGTTTTTTTATCTACCAACTCTGAATGTCAAAATTAGGGCATCAAAGAGTCTAAATTTATGAAAATAAACTAAAACTAAAGCTTAGCTAAAAAGATACTATTGCTAACTAATAATGAATAGCTTGGATGGATTTTAAACCCATTTACAATTAGTTTGTACATGCAAGAGGGATCAAACTTGTCAAGAAAGAAAGAGAAAGAAGATAGGGTTTCTTTTATGAGCTAGAGTCTTCTTCTTGGTTCTTGGAGTTCTTCCTTGGAATATTCATCTGGAGGTTCTTCGTGTGGTGGGAACTGATAGGGGACCCTCAGTCCTTCCAAAACAAACTCAAGTTAACCATTAATCTGATCTAGAGTTCAACTAGCATGCAAAAAGATGATCTCGCTGGAAGCACACAGATTTTCGGCCCCTGACCTCTATTCTGAAGTTTTTAGTATCCAAAACTTGCTAAGTGTTGAACTGACTCTAGAAATCTGAAAGTTTCAGCCTTTTTGGAGGCCAAAAGGCCGAAAGGAAAAAAAATCCATCGGCCAAAAGGCCAAAAATACTAGGAAACCGAAAGGCCAAAATTTGTATTTCTTGAGGAGGTTGAAAGGCTGAAATGCTGAAAGTTGCCTTAGGAGAATTTCGCGAAGTGCTGAAACATCTTTTTTCCAAAAATTCTCAAGGATTCCACGGAGTCAGTTTGGGAATACTTCTGGGTGTGCATCTCAGAGCCTCTATATGATCTCCTAAACTTCTTCGTAGTTTATCTCTTTCCTTTTTACCTTGTTAACTTTTCGTTCCTACTTCTCTTTGAACATTGTCAGTTCGGAAGCGAAGAACTGGATCTCCTCTTCCTGTTCTGTCATCCTTAACATCTCTTCCCTTGAATAGAATATATATTGTAGGGCCTCCTTGGTACTAACATCTGCCATAATGTCCTTGAATTGTTGGACCACTCTTTTATCTGAGTCATAATGGTTTGCCAAAGTCATGATCAGTTGGATGATGTGACAGCCACTGGGTTAGCTGCCACGTTAACTAGTCCTGACAGGACTAGTGAGGTGCACTCCCTGGATCTCCCTAACGGTTGGGAACATCTTGTCAGGATTTGATCCCAATCTACATTCTTGATATCAGTATCGATGATCTTAATGTGTTTGTTGCCAATCTTGGAAGGGGGAGTGTTCTTCTTGTATACGTACTTCATTGGTGACGCGGTCTTTTTCTGAGGCATTCCTGCAATGAAATATGCAAGTATCAGTGTTTTATTTGTAGAAGAAACTAAAAATAACTAACTATTCTAGGAAAACAGGAGTAAAGAGCTCTCTAAGTTGCCAAAAATGTAGATTTTTCACTTTCAGCCCTTTCGGGGTTTCAGGTGCCGAAAACTGGTTCGGAGTCTGAAAAGGTTGAAAGTGCGAAAGAGGAGTCATTGATGAAACAAAACCTGTTGGATTTTTAGTGTACAAAAGTCTAAAAGATTCTTTGGACACCAAAAGTGCCAAAAAGCACTAAATGGATCTCAGACTTTGAAAGTTTGAAACCCCGTAAGGTAGATAATATCCTCAGAGATTCAGACTTGTTGGTGTTTCGGATGTCTCGGAGGTTAGAAACATTGAAAAATCTGAATCTTTGAGGACCACTTGGACGACAGACCAAACCTGGTTTTTGGCCTTTCGGAGGCCAAAAACCTACGAGAAAGGTCATGACCAAAAATAGGAAAAATCCTAACTAGAAAATGCGAAGGACCAGACTGTTGACGAGACTTTGTGACCGGGTCTACCAATAGAGGTAAGTTGTCACCGGGTACCGGGGTACCAGCCAACTTCACCTATAAAGGTTGTCTGGGGAAATGAGATTCCCTGTGCCTCCAAGCATGTGAGAGTTGGGTCTCGAAAGTGTGAGGCTTGGTTGGGAGATGTGACTGTTTTGTTTGAGGGGGGTAGCTGGTTATCTTAACTCATCTTCTCTAGGGATTCAGGTGAGTGGGGTTTCCTACAAGCGCACATTCATTTAACAAACAAACTTCAAAAGATACCATAGAGTTAGAAAGATTTCATCTACCTATAGTTATACTAGACATTCAAAACATCAACAATGCTCTAGTCTACACTAAATACTAAAGAAACACAAGACCATCAGCTTATATTTTATCAGTAGCAAAGAAAAGGAGGTCGTTAATCTACTTTAAGTACCAGAGCAAAGGACATGAAGAACACAAAGCATAAAATACCGTTAACCTAGAAGATAGAATGCTAACAACATCATTGAGAGAACTCTTAACATCTCTTCCAGCAAGCACTGGTGTGTGGTACAATGATGGCTCCAAGGGAGCATTTAACTACTAAAAGCTTAGAAACTATGGAACGTTGAGCTCTGCAACTAGGAACTGAGGAAACCAAATTGCTATTAACTATGGACTGCAAAATCATCAATTTTGCCGACCCTTGGAATGAGGTTGGACTTATTATTTATACACATCATTTGACCTAAAAATTAACCTAACTTATCTTATACTTTACAATATAATATATTTTCTGGTGGCTGGTACTATCGGCACCATGTTACAAAAGACCTCGAGACAGAGAGGGTCTGACATGTTAGAAGAATAAGACAAGAAAGTGGAGTGGAAGAATCAGCCTCGAGAAGAGAGCCAGGAGGAGAGAAGAAATCTGATCCCTCAAGGATCGAGGCTACATGCCTCATAAATGGGAAAGCGGCACCCTGTCTCCATTGCACCAAGTGTAACATTGAAGCTGCGCCTTGGGAAGAGCATCTGTCAAGAAAACCTCTTATCGGTCTAACATGCCTTGTTATGGTTACCCACCTTCTAAAAACCTTTATTAACTGCCTTGAAAGTGACTGGTCAATCTTGGGAACCGAGACACGGGTCACTCAAAGAATACAAAAATGTGCGATCTGGAATTCCAAGATCTGGGAACTTGCATTCTAAAAGAATGAATGAATACAACCAATATGGGGTTGGCAGGATTCTCCAAAATCCAGAGAATTTTATTGTTCCTTATGATTTTTCCCAAGCTTCCAATACTTGGCCTATGCTTTCTTCATCTATATCTTTGATGCTGTCCCACCTACTTCGGATAGCCTCCAATACCTCCTGAACATCCTCAGCCCTGCTCTGAGTTCATCTACCATTTTTATGGCATCATGTGATTGGATCATTATCTTGGACAATCTGGATAGCCTGCCCTAGTCAAAATCTCTAGCAGGCGGATACAGGGACTCCATCCGCTCATCGAACTTGCTGAGGACATAGTCCTCCGGGGTGTACGTCTTGGTGGTGAAGGGATCAACTTGCGATACCCCAACCATGAATGCTTTAAATAGACCCAAGGGGTATTGGGTAGCCGTCACTTTCTCTTTCAAGGCCTTAACTAGTTCCTTGCATACCTCACCCCTGAGGACAAGTCTGGAGTATTGGGCCTGGAGGGAATCATACAATTCATCTCCCAAAATTCTAGGCTCTGTGGTGACTTCTTCGCCTATGTTACAGATCTCTTCCTGCCCAGCCTTCCATTTTTCATACTTGGCTAGATCTTGCTCCCATATAATAGTGGAGCCCTTTGCTTGGTTGAGAAGAACATCAACCCGATAAAGGTCTGGGAGGGATGCCACAAAAAATTGTCTCATGGTGATTACTTGCTCAGCGGCCCACCCATCCACAACTTGTGCCTTCTTCATAATGCGTAGAGAATCCACATTGCCCTGTGCAAGCGGCAATCCGGAGGAAGGGCTTCCAGGGTGGACCTCGGCCAACGGCTGTGTGAGTTCTGCTAGGAGCGCGAGGAGATTGGCATTTGTCTCTCTTTCCTCCTGCAGCTTTTGGCCCTGCTTGATGTATTTGGCCTCTATTGCCTTGGTGGCTTCCTTCAATAAATCTAGCTCACCCTATTTGTCTCTCCTCCCTAATGCTATTTATGTTATGCTATAGTCCTCGAGCCTTATGGCCGCTGCCTCTACATCTGGTGGGGGTGTTGCGATAATTGCAATGGCACTACCTGTTGGATTAGTCTGGAGAGTATGGACTACCCGTGCCCTCTTGGGCTTCTTAGCCTCTACATTCTTGGCCATCATTTTCACCAATGAGAGCGTAGCACTTGAGGTCGCCGCCGGGGTCTTCCTTTTTCTTAACTCGACCAGCCATTGGGGCGGCTAGGGTGGTTTTGCTGTTAAGACCTGTTTATTAGGATTCCTTTCAGAATCCAGTGGCATATTCCCAGAATGCACATTACCTTCAGGCTCTTTCTCCCACTCTTACTCTGGTTCCTTCTCTTGTTCTTGTTCCTCTTCTTGTTCTCTGAAACCTCTAATGTTTTTTGCCATGCTGGCGTCTTCTGTGGTATTATTTGGGATCTTTTCCCTGGTCTCAACATCCCCAATATTTTAAGGGACTTCCTCATCCCTCTCGGCATCAACTGATTCTTCATATTCCTTATCTGAGACTTCTTGGTTTGTTTGCTGCTGCTGCTCCTAGGCCACATTGGCCTCTCCCATTGTGACATTTTCCTCCATTGGAGCATCTTCTGGAGGTGGGTGAGGTCTCTGGCCAAAGTTTAACAAGGCGGTCATCGTTACTACCTCACCGAAAGTACTCTGGGGCACTTGGTCACCTAGAGTTGCCAAAGGCATTTGGAACATGATGATCGAGGGTACGGTTGATCCTGTAGGTTCAGGTTCCCCGATCATCAGTTGCTCATCTGTGTGTTGCCTTGGTGTATCCTTGATCTCCTGGACCGGTATCCTCCCCTGCGTAGGCTCTGTTGGTACTTCTTCCTGAGCCTCTTACTCTGATGTATCTTTCTCTACTGGGATTTCCTTTTCTATGGGGGCCTCTTCCTTGTCCTAGGCTGCAATTTCTTCCACCACATGACCCATATCCTGCTAGAGTTCCATGAGCTCCTCCGTCAAGAAAGTATCATCAAAATTGTCATGCGGGGGTGAGGAGTCTGAAATATCTTCTAGTTTGGGAGAGTCCAAACTTACATCCACTAGGGGCATCTCTGGCATACTGGGACTGGCAGCTACACTTGGTGTGGGTGTCACCCTCTTCTTCTTCTTTCTTGTCAGCGGAGTCCTGATGTCTAGAATACTAGTAGACTCTGCCTCAGTGAAATTCTATCTGCTCATCATGGCTACCAATGATGGGGATCCCGCTAGGCGAGCAGGAGCCATTGGGGCTACAAGGAGGCCAGAGGATACCCGCATGATTAGTTGATATTTGGTTAGCTTTGCCAACTCCATTTGTTGATGTAATTGCGTCATAAAAAGGGTAGGAACTTGGGGAGGTTTCTTGGGGACCGAGACACCCTCTTTTTCTTTCCCTTTACTTGTACTTGATTCAGCGATCGTGGTAGATGAAGAAGGTCTAGCACTGGCTGAAGAGGGAATGGTCTTTTTGACCATTGACTTCTTTTGAGTGCTATTGGGACACACTTGGGAAAAGTACCGGTGACTTGCCTCTATAATGGGGTGGGATACCCCTTCAATTGTTAGGTCCTCCAGGGTGGACCAATCCATCGAAGGGAGATCTAATTTGTCCGGTCCTTGTTCCTTATATGCTAGATCTTCCAGCGGTCCATCATCTGTAAAGCCCTTCGGGAAGGTTCGAAGGTCTAGCATTTTCATGAGCCCTTTGCTCATCCTTGTATTTTGTCAGGCCCAGATATCAAAACTGTCTTGGTAGTCTGCCTAAAAATCTTTAATATCTACTTCGTGGGGCAGGGATGCCTGGGGAAGGGCAGTGGAAATCTTGCCAAGAGGATCATAATTCTTCTGGGCATGGTGGAATTCCACCAGCCCCAAGCTCTTTAGTTCACTATCTGTTTCCCGGGCTGCAGCAAGGCTGCATGTATAATTCCCACATGAGAAAGGGAATGGGACGTTGATGACCTTCTTCAAGGTGAAGAAGGTGTGTAGATCCATCATCTCTCGGCAAAACTCTAAGAGAATAATTCTATCCTCGCAATATAGGGGAAGAAGGTAGGGCTTCCTATTGAAGCCTGTCACCTGAATGTAGGTATGATGTCAGAATTGGATGAAATACTGACCATAGGAGCTGACCAGGGTCATTGCCACTTGTGATAGTTGGTACCCAAAATCTTAGGCAAGTGTTAGAATGTTGTGGTAAATGAAGGCATCATTTACCCGGCAGAAGTTTGAGAAACTAAGTTCCCATTGCACTTGGGGATAGTGATCCCATGGTGTCATTTGGCCTAGCCCATTTCCAAGATCACCAACTATTCCCAAACCTAGAAAAGTTGGCCTTTGTTGTGCTAGTGCCCATAGCACGTATGACGTCATATAGAACTTGGAATTCTAGGAAATCCCCTTTAGCTGCTTGTCTACATGGTTGGATATGAGGGTCGCCCAAGTGAAAGTCTGACTGTGAGTGGTGATGCAGTACATAAATTAATACATCCATGCTGATAAATCCTGGGCATGGGGCAATCTGAAGATCCTTCATAAAATCACAATGCCCGCTTGAATGAGCTCCTTGAATTCCCTGCGGGGAATTTCCAATTTCATCCTCCTGCAGTCCCTCTTTGGGACCTTCAACTAGTGGCTATTGGTATGTTGCTGGGAGATAAGTTCAGCACCTTCAAACTCCTGCAATGTCTGGAGCCGATTCCAGACAATGGATCCATTGAATTGTAGGAACCCCAGCCTCGAGGCAAAAGTTGTCATGTCCAAGGTGACAATTATTGCTGGGTATTGTAGTGGTCAGGGATCCGGGAGTAAGATGGTCTGAGTCAGTGCATTATACAATGTTTCCAATTGGAGTACTAACTCTAGAGATTGCACTAAGCAAGGAAATTTTGCTGCTTTGATGATGCCGGAGGCGGCGATCTGAGTGCCCAGATTAACTCTAGTGGCCTTTAACCTGTAAATGGCTTGAATTAAGCCTCACACTTATGCCCAAGATCTGGGCCCAGTGTTTATTACCTCTTGAACTTTAGACTCTATTTTGGACCCCAGGATGGCACTGTCCTTGGGATACTTGGAGGTCAAAGGTAGCTTTGCCAGTAACCTTTTGGCCTTAGTTTTGGTGGCCGCTCAGGTGGAGGTGGTAGGTAACTCTAGGCTGGAAGGAGGGGTGATCATTTTAGACATTTTTGATCAATCTATCTGCAACCTGCAAGACCGGAGAACTGTTAGAATGAGATATGTATAAAAGGATACTAAAGCTCCAGGGAAATTGTCACCACCCTACATTTGTTCAACAAGTGTCAGTATACATCAAAAGTCCTATAATACATGTAATAGACTTGAATAGGACTCCGGGGGAAATCAAACCAAATGATAAGGAGAAACACATGGCAAAGGGGAATTCGGGGCCTAGATCCCAGACAAAGTTATCCATTTCCATGTCGATGTGACTATTAGGAAACTGTATTCAGCTGATGTGGGTTGGCGCGTGGTCAGATGGTAGGCAACATAAAGGACATTAATGGCAACTAGTGGGTTGACACAAGGAAAAATAAATGCCAGATGGGACACGGTTTGAATGCTCGCTCGTGGGAAATTAATCCCGCCATTAAGGTGATGAGATGGAGGAGAGAGAAAGCCACCATGGCTCAAACCAACAAGGTGTCAAGTTCAAGCCGTGGCGACTTCGTCTCAACGGGCCGGTCTCACCAGGGTAAAAATGCAAGATAGAGTGCGAAGAACTCATGAGCTCAGACGGATATATAGGGTATACACATAAAATACAGAGAGCTGAAACATATATGTGTGTGTGTGTGTGTGTGTGTGTGTGTGTGTGTGATATACATAAAGTATACATTATTTATAGATTTTTACAAATTTACACAACCAAGCGCATATATACATGAACTAGACCAAAACAATGTACACTATCAACATTAATCTATAGCTGTGTAGGAGGCAGACAACCTCCTCATAGAGCCAACCCACCAACGGGAGGCGAACCAGAAACAAAGCACAAAAGTAAACCTGCAAGCAAGATGCAGACCCAAAAGGGCGAAGGGAAACAAACACAATTGTAACCACCTAAATTTGGTCTGTTGTAACTATAGACCCTTTTTTCCCTAAGTGTGATCACACCCTCCATTATGTCTGAGCGACCCTATTACTGCTTGGCATAATTCTTTGAATCAATTTAAAGTCCTAGGTGATTTTTATCACTAATTTATATTAACTATTATAGCCATACAATTCAAATCAATTTCGACCAATCAAATGTTATCAAAATCAAATATGGCTATAGTATTTAATTATAAAGGAATTAAATAAATCCCAAAATCAAATACCCACTTGCAAATAACCTATTTCTCCTAGCCTATTTAATTTAATTAAAATGGCTATAGTCCCCTAATTATTAAAAAGCAATTTTATTGTTTAAATAATAAATTCCTATATTTCTAAATGAATTAAATAAGTTTATTTCATTTATTAATATTCCCTCAAACCCCAACCTAACCTGTCTCAACCACTTCTACCCTGGGTTCTAACCCTTCTCAACCCATTCACCCATGTTAATCTAATCCTAATCCTAAATTCTACTCTAACCCACCTCCTAATGTTGTCACATTCCATTAAGGAATACTTAACAACTCAACCCACTTGAG
>MU224972.1:4614827-4644361 GCA_018584345.1 Thuja plicata | reverse complement strand
GCCCACCAAGAAACTGTGTTGTCCTCTATCTGGCATAAGGATACCGCCTACAAATCCAACTAAGTACACAGCTAGTCGATCATAGTGATCAACCATGTAGTCCCATGACAGGTATCTACGATCTATGCTTTCATCCTAAAAGAACCTCCGAGCAATCCCAATCGCAACACTAGCTCTCGACTCAAAGCAAACCTCATGTCCCACCATGGGCACGCGCAAGATCCTCCAAACATCCTCTGGTGTCACAGTAATCTCACCAGTCGGTAGGTGGAAGGTGTTGTGCTCTGAATGTCATCTCTCGGCCAGAGCAGTCAACAACCCTTAATTTACCCCGATCTTGAGTAAACTTATCAATGACCGCAATCCACATCAAATCACGATATTCTGCTCATCATCTGATAATCAGCCAGACAATGCCAAAACTCATGCAGGATAAGTGCCTCGAAAGGTGACTACTTCAAACCAGGCCTAATTTTTGACAGACAAGTAAAGCATCAGCCTTATATCTACAACAAAAGGCATATTCCTACTCTACTCAATCATTTCCAGTTCGCAAGACACAAACAGATCAAAACAATTTGAAAACCTAAGGCTTTTCCTAGATGTGATCCTGGAAATACCGGATGCGATTACACATATAGGATGCGATCCTAGAAACACAGGATGTGATCCTAAATGCGGGGTATGATCCCTGAAATATGGGAAGTGATTCACTGATGGAATCTAGCTAAAAAAATTACTAAACCTAAGGACTGGATGCGATCTGGGAAAACCCAGATGGGACACAGAATCCAGAAAAAATCGGATACAATCTAGGAAAAACCAGATGCGATGCGCATTTCGCCGGATGCATCCTACCTTTGACTAGCTATAAAATGCATACAAATGCTTGAAATTCCAAAATGCAAAATTCACAGGGTAGTTTATCGAGCATTTACCGGCGGTGGGTAATCGGCTGGGCGCTGGTGTCGTCGGCTCATCTCGAAATGATGTTTCCTCACGGGGACCACCATTTTCTCTGCAGAGCTCTCTAAATTGCTATAGTTGAATGTCAAAATAAATAGTGAAATGGTCAATTTGGAGGCTTATATGGGTCTTTTGGGACATTTAGGGTTTCTTGAACTCCTCCCCAACAACTACAAAATCATTTGTGCTCTCTTTTTCTTCAATCAGAAACTAAATCGAAGGTGCCTACGACATTTTCCGTAGCACAATGTCTTTTTGCAACAGTTTCAAAATTTACGAATTTGCTTAATTTCTTCACCACATTGGTAAATATCGCACATTTTCTCATACATCTGGATCTCAACATCATTACCACTCATATTTTCACGTAATTCAACTTGATAAACGTGTGTTTATTTTTAAACACACCTTCTTCTACTCCACTCTTTCTGACCTTATCGCTTCCTGCAAGTGTTATGTTCTCTACAACTGAGGGATTTTATTTCTTTCCTTCAATTTCGTTCCCGAGGGGGCATGATCACACTATCATCAATTCAATTTTTGCTCGAAACCACATTAAAAATGACCTCGTTATCAAACAAACTAGGGGCATAACAGTTTCTTGACTAAGTCAGATCTATTGGATAAAAAGCTTTGGTTCTCATGAGCTGGATATCTTATGTTTCCTCATTTTAGAAGATTTTTTAAAAAAGCTCCTGGCAGCTTCATACTGGCTTTTGAATGACAACCAAGTTTAGAATCAGTATTATTAATTTTCGGACGACAACCAAGTTTAGAATTAGTATTTTTAAAATCTTTTATTGATCTTTGGACGACAACCAAGTTTAAAATCAATTCTATTAGTTTTGTTCAATCAAGTGCGAGACTGATCTCATCAACATTTTGTTCGACAACCAAGAACGAGATTCTCAATCTTTCTGAAGTTGAAATCAAAAACTTTCTTTGAATCAATGTGTTTCTCGCACATCAATTCAAAGAGGGGCAAATGTAACCACCTGAATTTGGTCTATTGTAACTATAGACCCTATTTGCCCTAAGTGCGATCATACCCTTGATTATGTCCGGGCAACCCTGTTACTGCTTGACATAATTCTTTAAATCAATTTAAAGTCCTAGGTTATTTTTATCACTAATTTATATTAACTATTATAGCCATACAATTCAAATCAATTTTAACCAATCAAATGTTATCAAAATCAAATTATAAAAGAATTAAATAAATCCCAAAATCAAATACCCACTTGCAAATAACCTATTTCTCCTAGCCTATTTAATTTAATTAAAATGGCTATAGTCCCTTAATTATTAAAAAGCAATTTCATTGTTTAAATAATAAATTCCTATATTTCTAAATGAATTAAATAATTTTATTTCATTTATTAATATTCCCTCAAACCCCAACCTAACCTGTCTCAACCACTTCTACCCTGGGTTCTAACCCTTCTCAACCCATTCACCCATGCTAATCTAATCCTAATCCTAATCCTAAATTCTACTCTAACCCTCCACCTAATGTTGTCACATTCCATTAAGGAATACTTAACAACTCAACCCACTTGAGAAAGTCCACTTTCTCAAGCTAGACTTTCTTAAAGTCCATTTTCTCAAGCCACTCTCTTACATCCTCCCTTACCTCTTTAAAGCCTTCATTAATGCCTTCATTAATATGAAGACTTTAAGTCTATGTCTCTCCCATGCCTTATTAATGCCTTGGGCATTAAAGGCTCTTAAATATTCATTTATGAGTCTCCAAATTCATAAATGAACCTTGTCCCCCCTCTCTCTCTCCCATTCTTCTATAAATAGAAGCCTGTTTTGAGAGCAAATGGGCCTTCACCTTAGATAAAAAATACATTGTTATGCTGCTAGATTTATCTTAGATTTACATTTCATCTATTGTATCATACTAGTTCATTGTTTCCATTTCATCTTTTAGAGCTAGATTGCATGCTTTTTCATATTTTTAGCTTAAAGTTGATTCAAATCCTTCATGCTAGAATAGTATTGGTCACTGATTTATAGCATATTCTGAGGGCTGATATGTTACTAATTACACTCTTTCTAGTTAGAAGGCAATATGCTGATATTAGTGGTTTTTAACGTTTTAACTAACCATTTGGACCAATGCAATGACCTATTGAGTGTTTGTGTTATTTTCAACAAGTACCCATTTACACACACAATAATAACAATAGGGAAACCAGAAGACCTACCTGGAAATCCAAAGAAGGGCAAGGAAAGAGCACACTAGGACCATTCTGCAACAACTCCAACCTTTGAATAATCACTAATCAGCACCGAAAATCAACTCGCAATTACCCACTAAGCTCAGTGTAATTCGTAACTTAATCGCACTTCAAATCGCCAAGGAGTCACTCTGAAAGCTCTAAGTATTGGATTGCAGTAATTGCGAAAGTGACATATAATTTCTATTTATACCCAAGGTAAAAAAAAAGAAAGTTACCTTCTTCCCCGTGGACTTCAGAATAAGTAAACCTCTGGACTCCGACCCTGGGGATTCCACACAACCATATCTCTTTGTGAAAAGAAGACATCATGACGGAGAATCCCAGAGGGGAATCCGGCTCTCAAAAAAAAAAACCAACTCTGAGACTGGGTCCTGGAGACATGAAAGACAAAAGGAAAAAAAGGAGATAAACCTCCCCCACGAAGGAAAACCCAGAAAAGGAACAAAAAAAAACAAAGGCAAAGAAAACAAGGCAAGAGCCAAAAGCAAAAAAAAGGGACCCAACATTTTGCACACAAAATGTAGGGACGGGTATGCAAGGCATAACACAGACCTGACCTGACAAGGAGGGGCTTCCCCCGCAAGGCTAAGGGCATAAAAATCCTTAAAAGATTGGGGGGTTAGCATGCACTAGGCTAGATAGGCACCAAGTATGAAACCCTAAACCTAAACCATGAAGAGTGGAAAAAAACACTAAGTGGCGAGGAAGGAACCTACCTCGTGAGAGCTAGGAGCGGAGGAGGAAGACACAAGAAGGTCAAAGGTGCGGGGTGATCAACCATAAGGAGCAAGGACAAAGCTTGCAAATTCACTACTCAGAAGACGCCGGAGATGAAAGAAAAACAAAGTGAGTGAAAAAATAGGGCCTTTTTCCCTTTTATAACCTGTGGGGGGACGTCAGCACTTTCAGTGTTTCAGCGTCTGAAACACCAAAATTCCAAAGGTAGACACCTTTCAAGATATTAGTGTTTTTGGAGGCTGAAAACATCGAAAGGGATAACCTTTGGCCTTTCAGCCATTTTGGTATTTCAGAGGACTCGATCCTTCGAAAGGCCCAAAAAAGGTGTCTACTTGTTTAACATGCTGACAATGAGACTGACTTGTGAGGGAATGGGAAAGGGGGAAGACTCAAAAGACCAAAAGACACAAAAAGGGGGTCCCCATGGTTAGAGGACCAACATGTGGTGTGTTTTTTGGACCCACAACACATTCAAGAGTGTGTTTTTATTGAGTGTTCAGTTTCTTTAAGGCATTCGAGATTGTGTTTGATTTGATTAGATTAGTACACAAAAGAAAAGGTGAATTTGAATGAGTGTACTAGATTTTCTATGAGGAATATAATGAAGTGTCTTGCAAATCTAAAAAGGCCTCTGATTCATCTTTTTGACGCTTTTTGAATCATCCAAAATGGAGCTCGTATGCAAAAGTTATGAGCATTTTTGTGAAAGTGCCTCATTATGGATTTGCAAGTTTGAAAATGGGTTAAGTCCTCGATGATGTCAGCACTCTGCGTGGTTAAAATTGACAGCCGTATGGTTGTCTCTGAAAGCCAACAACATTGTAAAATGATGATTGGATGACTGCCAAATTTAGTCCCAGGAAAATGGTGGTTAGGTGGTGGTTGAGCGGCAGGGTAGAGGTGGCGGTGGTGGAGGAGTTGCGTGGGGTGGCGGAGCGACGATGGGAGTGGAGACTGGTGGAGGCAGGTATTGGTTTGAGGAGGAAACACAAGGAGGGTGGCGTGAAAGTAGAGAAGAGGGTGGCTGGGAGAGGTGGGGGTGGGTGGTGGTTTGAGGTGTGCCAGAAATGTGAGGTGAAATTTAGTTATAAAGGAGCATAATAAAAACTTAAAACACTCAATAACTAATAAATCAAAACTAAACTCATGATTGGACTAGAAAGGAAAACTTAAAAACCATAAAATACTAAGGAGTGTAAAGCTCCCTAAAATAGAATCCAAGCTCCCTTTTGATCTTTAGATTTGTCCATGTGATGTGGATGTGTGCTCAAGTTTGATGCTCCAAGCTTCAAGATGTGTTCTCAAACTGACATTATAACTCTGCTCTGAAATTGGATATATAAATTTCTCTGAAGACAACATTATAACTCTACATGGAAAGTGGATATAAATTTGTGAAGGGGAGAGGTTCTACTTATAGGAAAATGGACTCAAAATGAGTGGTCAGGATGCAAACCTGAAGAGGGGCTCAGATGCACCTAGAAGAGAGCACAAGGATTGTGCTTCTTTAAGTGTCTCTCATTGTGACAAGTGTCACAAGGAGAGAGGGTGTGAGGGTATGTGGAATGTGACCATTTTGGTCCATGTGCAAAGGGACGAGAGAAGACTCTTAGGGATAGGGCGAGTAAAGAGGCTTGTAAGAGCATAATGAGGAGTGTAAGAGAATTAATGAGGCATTTAAGATAGCATTAATGAGGCATGGGTGAGGGTGTGAGAGATGGCTTGAGAAGTTTGACTTTGGGATTGGAGTTGAATTCCTAATCCTTGGATTAGGAATGTGACAAGCTTATGAGGAGATTAGGATTAGGGTTAGAGGTTAAGAGGGGTGATTAGGGAGATGTGATGGGAGGAGAGAGAGTGTGGAGAGATTAATTAGCTGATTAGGATTAATTAGCTAATGAGGAAGGGTTAGCATGTGTGAAGGGTTTGGGTTGAGTTAGAACTCATGGTTAGGTGGTTGGGATTGGTTAAGTTAGGGGTTAAGGTTATGGAGCCATGTGCTTAAATAGAATAGAATTAACTATTTAAATCACAAGTGGGGGAAAAGAAGATGATATGAATTAAACTAAATGAATAAATACATTCATTTAACTTAATAGGATAAAAGGGGGTTTAATTAATTATTAGGCCATTGGTTGCCATTCAATAATAAATCAGACTATATCTTAATTAGATGAATTAATCAGGCTAGTAGGATAACATAGATCAAATAGGTAATGACTGCTTACTTAGTTGATAATGTCTTAGAAGGCACTAAATGTGATTAGATATGTTAATCAGATTTATGTGTCTACAATAAGTGTTCTCAGATTTTAAGTCTCTCCTTTGTGTTATCTCTGTGACTTGTAAGTTTTCTAGCCTACTATATAGTTTTGTTTATGCAAATGTGTATTCCACAAGTCTTTGATCTTAGATCAAATTAAAATGCTTTGGATATTACATTGATTCTATCTGGATATCTACTTAAGGATATTGTAGTGTGTGATCTGAGATATCTTTATATTTATGGCTTTGAATCTATACTAGTAGGTGGTTTTAGTTTCAGTATTGTATTTAGGAGTTTACCCAGTGGACAAGGCACTAATCTAAAGCAGGTATATTCTTTGGAGGTATATGTCAGACTGGTTTGGCTATATTTTTTCCCTAAAGCTTACATCAAAACAATTTCATTTCCCTTTATGTTTTGGAGTTGTTGTTGTTTTCCCACTATGGTAGTGAAGAGTCAATAAGTAAGTGGTCACCATTTAGTACTTACTTTCCATTAATCTGTTGTAATCATCTAGAGTTGTAATGAGTTGTGAAAGTTGAATATTTGTCTGGATTAGATGCACCCGCCTTGGTTTTGCAGAGCCGGAAGAGTAGAGGATAGTCTTGTCCTATAGTTGGTCCAGTTACCTTGCAGAGCTCTCATACTTGGAATTAACCATTCCTAATATTAGTCTCAGGGTATATTGGTTGCTTTTACAACATAATAGTTTTAAATACCAATAGGCTTCCATAGCTTCTACTCTATGATTGGATTGAAGACCCAAAGGGACTGCTACCGCTCCCATATAGTTACCTCTCCCATCTCTGATAATACCACCTCCTCTAGCCATTCCTGGATTGCCTTTAGCAACCCCGTCAAAGTTAGCTTTGACCCATTCATTGGGGGGAAGTCCATAGGGAATTGGTTTTAGGATGAGGAGAATTGATAGAAGTGGTGGTGAAATGGAAATTTATGATGTTACCCAAAGTCTGTAGGGATGAAATCATCTCAGGATTGTCATTAATCATTGAATTGAAATTCTCCTCCAGCCCTCTATAGATATAATTGCCTACCACCTCAAGTTTGGAGAATTTCTCTTGGAAAACTCTGTTATTTCTTTCCTTCTAGATACACCAGCAGAAGTGGGGAAGGAGAAGTCTCCAAAATTCTTTCATCATATTATTCGATAATGGACAGCTCCATTGATTCACAAAATACTGCCAAATAAGAGGAAAAACCAAGCAAAGATTCTATTTTCTCAAGATGATCTCTCAAACCTTACGGGTATAGGAGAAACACATCATAATAAAGTTACAAGATTCAGCCTCCTTCATACACAAAAAAATCTATTAGGAAGAAAGAGACCCCTTTTACTGAGGTTATCCAGGGTTAGGGGTTTATTTTGATATAAAAGCCAAAAAAATAAATTGAATTTAGGAATGATAAATTTATACCAAACTTTCGCACAACCAGGTATATCCTCACCCAATGTCAAAAGATCACACGTAGAGGCCATAGTTTAGATGTCATCTGGATTAGGAGCCCATATAATTTCATCTGGATTGTTATTCTCGACAAAACATGAATGCAGATCAAGCTGGAGGGGTGATAGCCTTATGTCATTGTCTCCCAAATTTATCCATTTAATAGCATGCCAGTAGTCCTTAACATTTTCTCCAATAGTTTGTTTACATCTCGCTATAGCTTGTTTCCAGTCTTGGTTTTTAGAAAGGGGGTCTTTTTGTAACCAACTGTCTTCCTAGAAATCAATTTTCCTATCATCCCCCAACTTCCACCTCATTCCCATAGTAATCAGCTCTTTTGAGGTGCTTATGTTGTTCCATATGTAAGAACCATGTAAATTATCTCTAGCAGTGAGGAAATTCTCCAAAGAATTGGAGTTATAGAGATATTTGTTTCTAATGATCACATTCCATTCTTTCTTTATCCCATATATTCTCCACAGTTGTTTGGCAAGAAGGGCCTTGTTGATATTTTTAATAGAACTCAAACCAAGACCCCCAAATTCTTTGGGTTTGCACACACTTTCCCATGTGACCAGACTTAGTCTTTTCTTTTCTTCCACCCCTGACCACAAGAATCTTTTCTGGATTCTTTCAATAATTATGGCAAATTTATGGGAGATTTTAAAGAGACTCAAGGCATAAACTGAGAGGTTTTGTAAAGTCAATTTCAGGAGTTGGACTTTCCCAGCATTGCTTAGAATGGTCCCTTTCCAACTAGCCAACTTGTTGTTGAATTTGTCTATGATAGAGTTCTAGAAGCTATATGTCAGTTTAGAACACAATGGAAGGCCCAGATAGGACGAAGGCAAAGCACCAACACTGCATCCCAAAATATTAGAGATCTTTCTTTATCTCACCTCAGGTGTGTTGATAAAGAAAATAGAGCTCTTGTTCTAGTTAATAAGTTGACCAAAGGTCGAGGTGTACATGGATAGCACTTTCTTCAAATTTCTAGCTTCTTTAGTAGTAGCATTCCCTATAATGAGGGTATCATCTACGAATTTCTCATGGGAACAAACAGATCTTGTAGAAGATGGTTGGAGACCAGAAATTAAGTCTTCTCCCATAAATTTATTAATATACCTTCCCAAACATTCTTCTAGGATAGAAAATAGGATAGGGGAGATAGGATCACCTTGTCTTAATCCTCTCATTGGTTTAAATAAATTGGAAGATCCCCCGTTGACAATGACAGAAGAAAACACGGTAGTGACCAACTGCATATATAATTTGGTTACTCCCTTAACAAAACCAAAAGCATGGAGGACTTTCAACAGGAAGTTCCAGTCCACCCTATCATATGCTTTTGAGAGATCCAACTTCATAAGGAAGCCTTTTTTCTTGGCTACCTCAAAGGATTGAATGTTTTTGTGAGAAACAATAATTGAGTCCAGGATTTGCCTTCCAGGGACAAAGCCATTCTGCTGGGGTGAAATAATCGAAGGCAAAATCGACAGAATCCTTGAAGTAAGGACTTTTTATATGATTTTATACAAGGATTTACAGAGGCTTATCAGTTTGAAAGCATCAATTGTATTGGATCCAAGTTTTTTGGGAATCAGGACCAGAAAGGTCACATTGAGTTCCCTAAGGAGAATTTTAGTTCCAAAAAACTCTTTGACCACAACAATCACATCTTTCCCTAAAATCTCTCAGTACCATTGAAAGAAGACCATCAGAAATTCATCAGGGCTAGGGGACTTCTCACCTTAAAAAGAGAATACAACCGACTTAATTTCCTTATCCGAGGGGATAGCTTTAAGTCTCGCATTAATTCTTGCATCAATCAAAGATGGGATTGCAAACATAATTTTATCTTGATCCAAAATGACCAAGTTATCATCCCTAGAGAGGAGGGAGGAGAAGCGGCTAAGCATTTATTTTTTGATATCCTCTTCTTTCCTAATAATGTTTCCATTAATAATCAAGCTTGAAATTTTGTTAACCGCCTTATGCTTCATAGCAGTCATGTGAAAAAATCTTGTGTTTTTGTCCCCTGCCCTTAGACAGAGGGATCTTGACCTTTTTCTCCAGAAGGTCTCCTCTTTAGATATAATATTGTGATTATCAGCCAGCATGTTATTCTCTATACTTTTGAGATCCTCAGTGAAACCTTCATTTTGAATTTGATCTTGGATTTCCTTGATTTCAGTCTGCACCCTATTTTTGGATAGGAAAATGTCTCCAAACACTTCCTTGTTCCAAGTATTAACATTTCTTTTGATAGTGTTAAGTTTTTTAGTATCTCTAAACATAGCTCCTCCATCCAAAGCATAATTCCACCAGCCAGCTATACTATCCTTCAAATTTGGGTGAGCCATCCACATTTTTTCAAACTAAAAAGGAATTTTTTTCTTTCCATTCATAGTGTTAGCAGTAAAGGAAATAGGGAAATGATTAGAGTCAATTATTAGCATAGAGGATAGGGAGCAGGATTACCTTGAGATATAATTAGGAGAAATAAGGGTTCTATCAAGTTTTACCTGGATAATATCCTTTCCTATTCTCCTATTAGACCAAGTATAAGAGATTCCCTCCAGCTCCACATCCAGAAAAGTTTCATCATTGATATAGTCCATCAGGTCCATTTTACTTTCCATCTGGGAAGGGATACCTCCCATTTTTTCATCATCTTTGAGAAGGGAGTTGAAGTCTCCCATAACCACACATATTTTTTCCTGATAGTTCTTTCTAATATCTTTCATGCTTCACCAAAAGTTCTGTCTACCATGCCTAGTGTTTGGGGCATAAATGTTGATCAAGTTCCAAGAAAAATTATCTCTTAAGTTTGTCACTTTCACCAGGATAATATTCTTCTCAATATTAAAAAGGGTGCACTTAAATGTCTATTTTTTCTATTAGATAACCACCCCTCCAGATGCCCCCTCTGAATCACAGCCAAGGCTACCCCCATTCTTGATAGGCTAAAACTTTTCCACTTTTTCTCTGAGCATTTTACTTTCTTGAATCAATAACAAATCTGGCTTACAGTCTCTAATAAGATTTATAACCACATCCTGTTTGTGAGTAATATTCATTCCTATGATGTTCTAGGATATAATCTTCATCTACAATATGGGGAGCATACCTCTGGGACGGTTCTTTGACAACCATCTACAATGTTCTACTTTGCTTCTTGTTCTCGAGCATTTTTGGCCAATATTTTTCCTCGTTCCTTTTTAGGGTTCCCACATCTAGCTTCTATTTCCCTCTTGTTTGTACTCTTCCATGGGTTGGACCTTCATTTTCCTTAACATATCCAGGAGCATAAGGTCCCTTATATAGCATATTGCCTTTTTTGGAGGAGCTCCTTTGATTCTTCTTACCATTAATTTATGTCCACATTTCTTCTTGATTTTCTTCTTTCCATAAGTCAACTAGATGTGATAGGGGGCCTTCATCTCCCCTATCAATAAAAGTTTATCCTTTTAGGATTCCTCTTCCCTTGACAAAGAAGGCTCCATTTCCATTACTTGAGAGCCTAGTATATCCAGTTCTGTAATATCTGAGACAATACCAGAGCAATCAGTCTCATTCTGAGGATTTTCCTTATCTTTGGGGTTGTTGGCCTCCGAGAATTTCTCCTCAGCCTCATCATTTCTTTCCTTAATCTCTTTTTGTTCTTTCTGGGATGGTTTAGACTTGTTTTTTTCTAGAAGCTTTCTTTTTCTCCTTTTCCTTTTGATGCTTCAGTGGGCATTGTTTTGCCCAGTGTCCTATTTTTTTACATGAGAAACATGCAAATGGGATTGATTCGTATTCCACTTGCTGAACATATTTACCTAGCTTAGACATGATTTTTATCACCTCAGTGATGACGTGTAACAAATTGAATGTTTGATAATGATAAGTTGAAGATAATGTAAGGCATTAAATCAGTTAATGGTTTGTATTATCATTGATGTCAACTTCATATCATCTATATGGTCATGTACATCATGCCAAAGACTTCAGAGAATCAATGGAACAAAGGTTATGCTTTCAGAAATGCATAAAAGTCAAGTATTCACTAAGTGACAGACAACACCGATAGAGTGCACACCATCGGTAAAGGCAAAGAAGAAAAGTCACAGTGATACCCGACGAGCAGAAGACAGTGTTGCCCAACAAAGCAAAACCATAGGATGCCCGACGAGCTGAAAATAGAGTTGCCCAATGAGTAAAAATCCAATGATGCTCAATGGACAGAGATCCCAAAGCTAACTGGAGTCACACCAATGAAACTGTCTATTGTCATCGGTGACTAACTGCAGAGTTGACCGATAGAACAAAGAGTTCAGAAAATGAAAAAATATCTAGATGGCAAGAGCTAAAGATAGACTTAACTAGTTGTTTTCTTTGTTTTATTCGACCAGAGTTAAGTGATTGCTTTAAAGAAGATTTGTACAGTTAGCAAGAAGATAACTATGAGATAAATCAGGAGTTATGCTTTAAATCAAATCAGATGGATTGTTTTTCATGCCAAGAATCAAGAAACAATGAATATCATGTCTATATAAGAGACAAGCTTAATTCATTTACGAAAGGGATTAAGGGGAGTGAATAGAAAGACGATGTTGAAGAGAAACTGATGAAGAATATCTTCATACAGTCTTAATCAATCAAGTTGAAGGAGAGCTAAAGAATTCTGCAGACACCGAAGAACAGTGAAGCACAGCATCACAGAGCAGAAAGTGTGGAGCACAAAGAATTGAATTGATACATTAATCAGAGAGGTAAAGTACTTAAATAGATTTGAAAATCTACAATTCAAAGTTGCATCATGAACAGGTCATAGTATTTCAGTTTAACCATTGAAGCATCAAGTCTCTTAACAGAGAAGGACTTAACAGTCTTCTATATATTGAGGTACATCCCAAGGAGTGCCAAAAAGGTTGATTCATGAAAGTAGCGTTGGACTTGCTTGATACCTATTGACAATATAATAAGGAGGTTGATTCAAGGATGGTAGCAATAGATGCATGATACTAAGTGACAACCTCTATGTATAAAATCCTCTAACAAGGTAGCACTTAACAGTGTGTTTGCAACCTTTAACAGGGTTGGCTCCTAACAGGGCTCACTTTAGAAGAGTAAAAATTTGAGGTACCGGTCCCAGTGGTTTTTCCCTTAACAGGTTTTCCACGTTAAAAATTCATGTGTTATGTGTGTATGATTCATTTCTTTATTGTTTTTTATCTAACATAGTTAACACTGGGTTGACCGGTATACTCTGCTTATTCACTGAGTTTTGGTAAATAGTTATACTACTTATCGGTAATCAAGGAGAATAAGGACAGACAAGGAAAACCGACAGATAGTTAAATCATTATTAGTATTTCATGGCATGCATCTTGTAGGGACATAATAATCTTAGGTTTATTGGTTGGTGGTTAAGTTTAAGGATAAAGTTTTGAGGCCACTGATTCACCCCCCCAATTATTACTAACACTCAGGGAGGTCTGCATTTTGGTGGATGTTAACACAAGCTCTAGTATAGACCAACCTAGATTTTGCTACTATCATGGGGTTAATAGACAAAAGTTCTCCAAAAGATCCGTCCAGACCAACAAAAACATCCTCGTGCTAGTATTCCAGAGGGAGGCCTATGAATCGCACCCAAACAGGTGTAGAATCAAAGAGATTCACATTCAATTCAAGGTTGGTCGCTCACTTTTGTAGAGCCAGGGATGACTTGCCAAACATCCATGGGCCTCCACAAAGAAATCTAGACAGATCTTCCATATTGGAAAAAAAACAAAGGAAAAGAATCCCTTAGGCATCGCAACTATGTCTACCTGACCTTTAAGCCTCCATTTCCTGCTAACATAGGATCTTACCATATCAATGTTGGGTCGTGATTCGGTAAATTTTCCCACTAGTGTTAACGTCATAGATGTTACAATATGATCCACTAATAGGTCTGGAAGTGAAATACCAAAAACCCCCTTCTGAGGCTTAGAGATATTATTGATACATGTGAAGGATGACTTCCTCGTAGGTTTCACCCCGAAAAGAGACAACTAGCTTCCAATATCCGGCAACCTAAAAGAAAGCTTGCCAACAGAAAAAGAAGAGTTTGACTTACCATCTGACGATGAATTTTTAGGCCCACCACCTCGACAAGGAGCCACATGTGGCTCCTTGTCCTCTTCTGAATCCTTTGTGGATCCCTTGCCTGACGTTCCTCCATACCTTGTCTACGCCATTTCCTAAAGGAATCTCGCCATTACTGAGATTCCTACTCTCAGCATAATTCAAATTCAAACCACCTCCTGCTTTCCTGCTCTCCGCCGTGACTTGAGATAGGCTCCAATGTTGGAAGATATAAGGTAAATATATAATTAAATCATAAAGTAACTTTGAAGAAAATGAATTAGAAGCTATCCAATATGGCCTAAGAATAAAATAAGCTAAATAAAATGAAAATTTATATTAGATTTTAGTTCAGAAGGGTTTGGATTTGTTTGAGTAAGGGCTTGATAGAATTTCATTGCTATGTTATACAAAGGGTTTGAGTACTTATCTTGGAGACCTAGTGCTAACCTTTAGAGGTGATTTAAGTAGTCATTTCAATATTTGGGACAATCTCACCCTTATTTCAAGTTTTCCATTAAAAAATATTTATATTCAAATTTGTAATCACCACTCATACCTTGTTGATTGACATTTTAAGCATCATAACATTGAAGGTAACAATAAGATATTCATAACTATACTAGACTTGTGATTTTAATTCAATAAGACAAGCTTGGTATTCATAACTATACTAGACTTGTGATTTTAATTCAAGTTCATGTATTTTTTGTTATTTCTCATGGTAAATGCTTCTATAATTACTTTATATCATGGCAAAAACATCTACACATTGAAAATTCATTAAAAGAAAACTAAAGCACTAAAAAAGAAACTGAGAAGATTTAGACCAGTAATTAGAAAAAAAATAGGGTAGAATAAGGGTGGGATATTATAGTGTCATCATAGCAAAGTTTTCTACCATCCTATTAGGAGATCCAATAAAATTTAGAGGTACAACAATGGGTTTTAATAGGGTTGAAGATCATATCAAGAGGAGTTATGAATGAGAATCTATCCAACTCTTTGAAGAGTACCAAATCATGCATGGGGGTTTTAGAAAATAGGTTTCGTTTGATGATTTATTAAGTTTGGTGGTAATCTTGAGACCTAGTAAAATGAGTGTGGTGAGGTACATTAGAAGAATAATTCAAAATAAAAATGAGAAGCAATAAAAATGAGAAGCACTCATTGAAGAAGGGTTAGTGAAGGAAGAAGAAGCACTTCTGTTGTGACTTGAGACCTACAAGTTATGGCTTGAAGAAGATAAAAATCAATCAAGGTTCAAGGGAGATTGGAATATGATCTCTAAAGAAAATAGAACCACAAGTTTACTTTAACCCTATAAGGAAAAGGGTACATGATAGTCAACTACTGAAGCTATAGATGAAGGGTACGTGAAGATTGGAGATGTCATCATAGAGGTTACAAAATCAAAAAATTAGTCATCTATTATGGTTACATCCAGGGAACAATCTTCACTTGAAAGTAAAAATTTTAGTCATGGAAGATATGTTTTTTAGGTAATGATTGCACAAGTTTCTTGGTAGGAAGTTTGGAGGTAGAACTATCCTATGAGGTTGATAACATTAGTGCATATGATGGGCATGTTGATAGCATATGTGTAGATGTTTTCCAATAAGCTAATGATGATGACTCTGCATCTTATGTGAATGTTGATGCTTATGTTGGTCCAGGTGAGATGGTCCCTACATATGATATAGATTCTGTTTAGGATGGATCTACTTCTAACCATAGTGTTGTTAAAATGTCACCTACGCAATTGTGCATGAAGGATGACATTAATATCATTGATAGTGTTGATATTAACCTCAAAATCAAATATTATTTGGTATTGCATGATGTTGATCATAAATTAAAAAAATGTATGGGGTTGATAAGTATTAGGAATTCTATCACTTGGTAGGATAATTGAAGGTAAATGAAGACTAGATTATCGTAACCATTAAACATTTTTATGGCACCCATAAGATGATGGAAAAATGTTGTTGGAGGTCTTCAGGGATACATATGGACCTTGGTGTAGAACTTTCCCTTTTAGATTTACAGGCACTTAGAGATGCATTAGTGGTAATGAAGACCAGTTACTTACAACTACTTTCCTATAGAGATCACCTTTTCATGCTCGGTGAGATTTCTTTTGATGGAATAAAAGGGAAAGGAGATGATGTAGTTAAGCTTACTGATGAGCTTAAGGTCACCTAGAATTCTTTGAAGAGCACTTAGATGGTCCTTCAAGAATCATAAATTCATATTCATGAGATTTGTGAGGAATTGAGTCTGGCTCAAGCATCATCATCCACACCAGAAATATAGTCTTATATGGTTTCCATAACACTTAAGGATGAGAGTGGTACTCATAGTTTTAGTGTAAAACCCCTTGTGATGGTCAAGCATGAGGATATTTCAAATTTGTATGGGTTTGAGGATAAGTATGAATCTAAAATTATTAAGTATATACACAACTTGCATTATGGAGATCATGAGTCGCCTTTCAGGGAGAGCTAATTAGGCAAAAACCTAGTAGATATGGTTACAAAAGAGATAGTTGAGAACACACTTGGTGGACCAACCACTAGTATTATACCTACACACATAAAGGGAGACATAAGTGGTTCATTTTTGGTTGAGACCTTGGTCATTCGTGGAGAGTTTAAAGGGTTATCTCCCCTAGAGGCTTGCATGTTAGAGCATTCAGTTTTTTGACCAACCTATTAAAGAGTGTACATGGGTGGTAGAAATGTTGATTCAAGAGTGTTTAAGCATGCAAACACTCTTGGAGAAGCCACTGATATACTATTCCCTCATTATGCATTATTAAAGAATGGAGTTGATTTCTTTTTAGGGGATGAGGTATGCATAAAGAGAAGCGTTTCAACCCTAATTGATTGGGTTGTCATCCACACATTAGTATTAGACAACTATTCTATTATGCTGACCATAGAGATTTCAGATTATCTTTTGAAGGAGGGGTTGAAGATGTTTGTGTTAACCTTTCCTTGTTGGAGTTTGGCATATCGATGAGCTCCCATCATCCTTTTCCCTTGGAGGTTATTGTTTCTTAATTTGGAGTGAGGTTCTCAGTTGGGTGGATGTTGTTATGATCTATAGCAACATTTGTTGGCAAGAGACACTACATTGGATAACTTGTATATTGTCATTGATGGCAACCACACATGTCTCTCATGGTCACCTAATAGTTTTTGGTTATACTGAAGGAAAGAATGCAAAATTGGCTAAGCATGGAAGAAGAAGAACAATGTACAAGGATCAGTATGGAAAGATGCAAGCGAGTTATTAAATGTGAAGTTAGAGGATGATTCTACAAGGTATATAGCATTTATTTCAAGATCACACTTGATTATGTTACTATTTGCCTAAGTTATGAGGATATGAGTATCAGGTTGACAGTAAAGTGTAAAGAACAATGATAGTCAGATGTTGGATCGATCAATGATCCTAATAGATCGATGATCCGATCAGTTTACTAGTTATATTTTGTTGAGCCAACATGAGAGAATATATTTATGGTATTGCTCAAGGTTAGCATGAAGTTTTGTGTATGGATTTGGCCAACATCTCACATGTTTCATTTTATGTTATTATGGCTAACCAATTAAGTTATTATCTTTGATATTGGGTATATAAGATCATTTTTTATGGAGATATGATATAGAAATGGTTGGATATGATATTCATATGTTGTATGAAAATGTTGGATTAGTGAGCAGAGGTTTGACTATCAAATAAGCATAAATATTGTACTTAAATGGAATTATATAGGCATTGATGATGCTATTTCTCAGTTCACTTTTACAGATGAATTGTTTTGTATGGAAGTGTGCCTCTAAGGATTGTATACTTGTTTTGTAAATTGACCTTTGAGCTCTAGGTTGTAAGCCTACATGCATGTGCATTTCCCTCATGTACTTAAACCCCTAACAAGGTATCTTATTTATGCATAGATAATTTGTGGGTTCCATCCCCACCATGGTTTTTCCCTTAACAAGGTTTCCACAATAAAAATCATGGTGTTATGATGTTGTGGATGCTTTTCTTTTGTTTTAGTTGTTTACTATTATTTTCTTTTGTTTCAGTTGTTTACTATTTATTGCTTTTGGTAATAAAAGCTAGAACACTAATTCATCCCCCCCCTCTTAGTGTTCCTCAATCCTAACAATTGGTATTGATGAACTATAATTGATTGAATTTTTGAAGATGATAATTTGATGATCACCGAGCTACAAAAGTGAATGCAAGACATTAAATTAGTTAATATATTGTATTGTCATTGATGTCAACTTGATATGGTTTGATTGTTCAAGCAAATATTGTCATTAACCTTAAAGATTTGAAAAGACAAAGTTTATATCATTGGTAATGTATACACCGAGTGACAGTTCGCGGTGTATACCGAGCAGAGCATTTTATAGTGAACACCGAGTAGAGCAGCTCATAGTGTAAACTAAGCAAGTGATTACCGAGCATAACTGAATTCATTGACCGAGCACAACCGAAGTCTTTGACCGAAACTAACTGGAGTTAGAAAATGACAAAACTACTTAGCTGGCAGAGCTATATTTAGAGTTAACTGATTGATTGTTTTATTTTCATCGATTAGATAAGCTAAAGATAAGAAGGAGATTTAAAAGCTAGTTTTATTCACAGTTAACAAAGAGAGATTTGTGGAATAAAACTAAAGTAGAGATTTATGGAATAAATAAAATCATGGCAAGATTTGTGGATCAAGAAGTGATCTACGATGAAAACAAGAAGACTGAATGGTGAAATCATGTCTATATAAAGAGACAAGGAATTCATTATGAAGAAGAGGAATGTTGAATATAATTCTGGTGAAGATAGAAATCTTCATGCAAATATGATCATCTGAAGAATAGAGCCAAGAAATTCTGCAGACACCAAGCAACAAAGGACAAAGCATTCACCGAGTAGAATAAATAAGGGGAGCAAATGAATGAAGAGTATACATTGATTAGAGATGTATTAACGGACTTACAATAGATCTGAATATTTGGCAAATCAAAGTTATATTATGAACAGATCATTTACTATTTCAGTTTAACCATTGATTCAGAAAATCTCTTAACCGAGGTGGATTTAATAGTCCTTAATGTATTGAGATACTCAAGAGTATCAAAAGGTTTTCTTGTTGACAGCATAGTGAATGCTTGGTCAAAAGATAAACTATTTGTTTTAAATCCTCTAACAAGGTCGCACTTAACAGTGTGTTTGTAACCTTTAATAGGGTTGGCTCTTCACCGAGCTCACTTCAGAAGAGTGAAAATTTTGGGTTACCGGTCCCAAGTGGTTTTTCCCATAACAAGGTTTCCATGTTAAAAATACATGTGTCAAATGTGTATTTCTTTCATTGCATTAATAGTTTACTTTACACATTACTAAAATTGGATTGGTCGGTAAACACTAAGTTTTATTTGCTGCTATTCGGTAAAGTCTAGAAAAGGTAAACAATATATCTTACCGAGTAGTTTATATTTGATAGAATTACATAAGGCATGCATCTTGATGGACTGAAAGATAACTAGAGGATATTATATTTGTGATATAAGTTTTGGTTAGATTATTGGAATTATTATAAGGCCACTTATTCACCCCCCACCCCCTTCTCAATTATTCTAACAATTGGTATCCGAGCTATGGTGCTTGGAAGAAAATTCTAAAGACTTAAGCTAAAGATTACAAGATGAGTAAAAGGGATGTGTCTAAGTTGAATAAGGACAACTTTGGATCATGGAAAAGCACGATAAGACTTCATCTATCTGGTATTGGAAATGATGTTACACAACTCTTGGATACTGAATATACTATACCTACTAGACCATTGACTGTTGATAAATTGTGAGAGAAACATGAACACAATTCTATGATGATAGAACTTGCTTCTTCTCTATTTGATGTTGAATTTGAAGGTGTGAAATCATGCACCTTTTCAAAGCAAATGTGGGATAAACTCAAGCTAGTACATGGAGGAGATGCTAATGTGCTGAGACCAAAAGCTGAAAGCCTAAGAGGAAAGTTTAATGACCTGAGAATGAAAGAAGGAGATAACATCACTCAGTATAGTGATCGAATCAAAGAAGTTGTTAATGCTATCTATGGAGTAGGAGGAGTACTTGAGGAACAAACAGTTGTAAGTAAAATTTTGAGAACCTTACTACATGTTTATGCTATTAGAGTATTTGCAATTCAAGAAATGAGAGCAGTAGCAAATAACAATGTTACTCTTGATAGTTTGATTGGTAGACTTATTTCATTTGAGATGAACAACTATGACAATAGTGTCTTACCAAGTATCGAGTCTGCATTCAAATCTTCTCTAAAAATAAGCAAATCTAGTAATAAACACACAATGAGAAATGACAGTGAAAGTGATAGTGATGAACAAGAACTTGATGAAATTGAATCACTAATGGCTAGAAGATTGCAAACATGTAAAGGAAGATACAAAGGTAAATTACCATTGGTCTATTTTAATTGCAAAGAAATTGGACATTTTGCTGCAAGATACCCTAACAAGAGAAAGGATGAAAGAAAAAATGACAGATCTTATGAAGAGAAGTTTGACAGAAGTGATGACTGAGACTACAGAAGCAACCAACACTCTGATAGAAGAGATAACCGAGACTACAAGGACAAAGGCAATAAGGCTTGTTACCTAGTCGAGAACAAAAATAAAAATACTAACACCGTGTCTAATGAAGATGTTGAGGTAGTATTTATTAATATGAAGGATGATTCAAACAAAGAAGAAATGTATGTTGAAATTACACTCATATCTAAAGTCAGCAAAAATTATGTCTAGATTATTGATAGTGGTTGTACTCACCACATGACTAAAGATAAAGAAAAGTTTGAAACCTTTGAATATTATAATGGTGGATCAATTATGATGGGTAATGACTCACCTTGCCCAGTTGAAGGAAAAGGAACCATCATGTTGAATAATCTTATCAGATGTGAAAATGCATATTGGGTGAATGAACTTAACTATAATGTATTGCATGTTTCATAGCTGAACAACACAAGACACCAAGTTTCATTTGAGAACAAAAAGGCAAAGATCTATAATGGAACAGGAAAGTTGATCGGTACTGGTGAACAAACAAAAGGTAATCTTTTCTATCTTGATAATATTGACACCACTTGTTTATTGGCTAGAAATGAAGACATTTGGTTGTGGCATAAAAGGTTATGTCATGTGAATTTTGAAAACATGCTTAAGATAAGTAAGAAAAGAAAAGTAAGAGGCTTACCGAGTATGTCAAAGCTCGACCATGTTATGTGTAAGAATTGTCAAAAAGGAAAAATGACAAAGTCTAGTTTCAAGAGAAAAACCTACACATCTAATGCTATACTAGAGTTAGTCCATACTGACTTATGTGGACCAATGAGAACAAAGAGATATTATGGTGATAGATACTTCATTCTATTTGTTGATGACTATTCTAGGATGATGATTGTCATGTTCTTAAAAGAGAAATCTGAAGCATTTAAGATGTTCAAATGGTATAAAGCTAAGGTTGAAAAGAAAAGTGGAAAAGAACTGAAATGTCTAAGATCACATAGAGGAGGAGAATTTATTTATGATGAATTCCACTAACTTTTGTAATGAGCATGGAATTACAAGACATGTTTCTACACCGAGAACACCACAACAAAATGAGATTGCTAAAAGGAGGAATAGATCAATTGTTGATTGTGCCAGAACACTAATGATTGAAAAAGGCATCACACAAACATTCTAGAGAGAAGTTGTAAGTATTATTGTCTATACACTAAACCGAGTTCAATTGAAGAAAGACACAAATAAGACACCTTATGAGATATGGTATGGATACACACCAAATGTGAGTTACTTTAGAATTTTTGGAAGTCAATGGTATATACTGAAAGCAGATAAAAATGGGAAACTTGACTCTAAAAGTGACGAAGGAATATTTCTAGGATATTCTACTAAAAGCAAATCTTATAAATGTCTGAAAAAATCTTCTAACAAAATCATTGAGAGTGCAAATATTAAAGTGGATGAATTTGCTGAGAAAAATGATGAGGAAAGCATAAAGGAACCTGAAGATTACAATAGATTTTTCTACACTGAAGAACCTGACACTTTTCCTGAGCAATAGACTGGAGCTACCGAGCAACGGTGTAATGCCACTGAGCGTTAGAAAAATGCAACCGAGCAACAGGCTGCTCACACAAAAAATAAAGAAAATGCTCACAATGATGAACCGAGTGATGAAGATCAAGATGAAGAACATATATCTGAACCTATACTTGCTAAGTATGTCAGAAGACACCATCCACAAAACTAGATAATTGGAGACAAAAGAGTAGGAATGAGAACAAGAAGTAAGTCACTTAGCACTAGATGTTTGATTTATGATTTTGAGCCTAAATCTGTTAATGTTGCACTTGAAAATCAAGAATGGGTTAGTGCAATGAATGAAGAGATTGAACAGATTGAAAATAATAAAACATGGATGTTAGTACCTAGATCGAGTGACAAAAATTTCATTGGCACCAAATGGATTTTTAGAAACAAACTTAATGAGAATGGAGAAGTCACAAGGAACAAAGAAAGACTGGTATGCAAGGGGTGTGCACAAGAAGAAGGTATTGATTATGGAGAAACCTTTGCACTAGTTTCTAGACTAGGAGTAAGAATTCTACTTGCTTATGTTGCTTTAAAGGATTCAAAGTATATCAAATGGATGTCAAATCTGCATTTCTGAATGAAATACTAGAAGATGAGGTATACATTGAACAACCTAAATGGTTTGTTGGTCCTAACAAGAGGAACATCATTTGTAAACTACAAAAAGCCTTGTATGGATTGAAACAAGCACCGAGAGCATGGTATGAAAGACTTCACTCTTATCTCATTAGTATTGGATTTGTTAGAATAAGTGATAACAATAATCTATATTTGAAAGGAGATACTGATGATAAAGTTTTGATAGCTGAGATATTTGTTGATGATATCGTATTTGGAGGTAATGATATGCTATGCAAGTCATTTGCTGATGAAATGAGCAAAGAATTTGAAATGTCAATGTTTGGAGAGATCAAATGTTTTCTTGGTCTACAGATTCTACAATAGGATGAAGGCATCTACATCACACAATCCAAATACATTAAAGAAGTTATGAAGATATTCAAGATGGAGGACTCCAAGCCAGTTGGAACACCTATGGAAACTGGATGCAAATTATCAAAAGAAGACAAGAAAACCAAGGTAAATCAGACTTTATACAGATCTATGATTGACAAATTAATGTATGTTGTACACACTAGACCTGATATAGCACATGCAGTTGGTATAGTTGCAAGATTCTTTGCTAATCCTAATGAATCACACATGATTGTTGTCAAAAGAATTTTGAGATATCTTAAGAATATTGAAGACTATGGTTTGTGGTATAATAGAGAAGGCAAATTTGAGCTACAAGTTTGTACTGATGTTGATTGGGCTGGAAACATAGATGATAGAAAGAGAACTACAAGGGGAGAATTTTTTATGGGTGACAAACTTGTCACATGGATAAGTAAAAAGCAAGGATGTATATCTCAATCAACTACAGAAGCAAAATATGTATATGCTGCTGCAAATTGCTCTAACATTGCATGAATCAAGCAATTGCTGAAAGGTATGAATGAGGAAATTCTTGACCCAGTAATTATCTATTGTGATAATACAAGTGCTATAAATATTTCAAAGAACCTTGTCATGCATGCTAAGACAAAGCACATAGCTATTAAGTATCATTACTTAAGGGAACACGTACAAGAGAAAAAGGTGATACTAGAATATGTACAATCCAAAGAACAACTAGCAGACATGTTCACAAAGCCATTGCCAAAAGATACATTTGAGTACCTGAGGAATAGAATAGGGGTTCATCCCTTGTCTACTGGTCACTAAGCTAACTTGGAAGTTGCATCAACCTACACATTACCGAAGATCATTCATGTTGATGCAAGCAAAGGAATGAAATGCAATGATATATTAGTACATAAAGGTACTTATCTGAACCACACACTAGAAAGATTGTTGGCTACTACATAGCTGTAATTTTTTTTGGCATTACTATCAAAGGGAGAGGAAGAATCAATGAAATATACATCGAGGAGAAGAGCTTCTACAATCAAAAGGGAGAGAAATATTCAATGAAATAACCATCCATCAAATGGAGAGAATTGGACAAAGTTAACAATGCATATCTATCCATAAAAAGGGAGAAGAGATTATACAAGAAAGGGAGAGACAAGATCATAAGTTGCTACATCTATCCATTGAAGGGAATGAAGAAAGGGAAAGCACACTACATAATCAATCTAAGCTAGAAGAGCTTACCGAGAGTCAGATATTTGAATTAGTTATAGAACAATAAGTTTGGTATGTTATGACATATTTTGTATTGTGTTGGTATTGTGTTGCCATCAATGCCAGAGGGAAAGATTGATGAACTATAATTGATTAAATGTTTGAAGATGATAAGTTGATGATCACCGAGCTGCAAAAGTGAATGCAAGACATTAAATAAGTTATTATATTGTATTGTCATTGATGTCAATTTGATATGGTTTGATTGTTCAAAAAAATATTGTCATTAACCTTAAAGATCTAAAAAGACAAAGTTTATGTTGTCAGTAATGTATACACCGAGTGATAGTTCACAGTGTATACCGAGCAGAGTAGTTTACAGTGAACACCGAGTAGAGCAGTTCACATTGTAAACCGAGCAAGTGATTACCGAGCATAATTGAAGTCATTGGCCGAGCACAAATGCAGTCTTTGACCAAAACTAACTGGAGTTAGAAAATGACAAAACTACTTAGCTAGCAGAGCTATATTTAGAGTTAACTAATTGATTGTTTTATTTTCATCGATCAGATAAGCTAAAGATAAGAAGGAGATTTAAAAGCTAGTTTTATTCACAGTTAAAAAGGAGAGATTTGTGGAATAAAGTAAAGCATGGCGAGATTTGCAAATCAAGAAGTGATCTATGATGAAAACAAGAAGAATGAGATTTAAGTCTTCATGCAGATCTGATCATCTAGGCTGAAGAACAGAGCCAAGAAATTTTGCAGACACCGAGCAACAAAGGACAAAGCATTCACCGAGCATAAAAAAGAAGGGGAGCAAAGGAATGAAGAGTATACTTTGATTAGAGAGGTATTATTGGACTTACAATAGATCTGAATATTTGCAAATCAAATTTGTATTATGAATAGATCATTTACTATTTCAGTTTAACCATTGATTCAAAAAATCTCTTAATCAAGTGGGATTTAACAATCCTTAATGTATTGAGATACTAAAGAGTATCAAAGGGTTTTCTTGTTGACAACATAGTGAATGCTAGGTCAAAAGATAAACTATTGGTTTTAAATCCTCTAACAAGGTTGCACTTAATAGTGTGTTTGTAACCTTTAACAGGGTTGGCTCTTCATCGAGCTCACTTTAAAAGAGTGACAATTTTGGGTTACCGATCCCAAGTGGTTTTTCCCTTACAGGGTTTCCATGTTAAAAATCCATGTGTCAAATGTATATTTCTTTCATTACATTGATAGATTACTTTACACATTACTAAAACTGGATTGGTCGGTAAACACTAAGTTTTATTTGTTGTTATTCGGTAAAGTCTATAAAAGGTAAACAATATATCTTACCGAGCAATTTATATTTGATAGAATTACATAAGGCATACATCTTGATGGACTGGAAGATAACTAGAGGATATTATATTTGTGATATAAGTTTTGGTTGGATTATTGGAATTATTATAAGGCCACTGATTCAACCNTTATAAGGCCCCTGATTCCCCCCCCCCCCCCCCCCCTCTCAGTTATTCTAACAGGTATTAGAGCTTTGGTCCTTGGAAGAAGTCTAATTGCTTGAGGAAGGTCCTGATGGCAGATTTGGCAGTTTATAATAGTGCTCAGAAACAACTGTTGGTTGCACTTGATGATCTTGATAAATCAAATGCTCATAATTTGGAGTTGGAAAAGAAACTTAAGGATGTTGAAAGTTTCATTGAGATTCTAAAAGAACAATTGATTGTAAATCTAGGGACACGAGGAAAGATCTTGTTGATCAATTGAAGCAAAAATATGATTCAAAAGCCTTGAAAGAAAAATCAGATGAATGTGAACAAATCACAAGAGATAGAAACAATATGAAGCATGAATTGGAAGGTGTGGTAATGAAGATGAGCAAGGAGATTGAAGTGAAGAAAAATATTGAGCAAGCCTTGAAGGAAAAAACAAAAGAATGTAATAGACTAAATAGTGAAGTTGGACAATTGCAGATCAATCTTGAAGAATCCAACCACAATGAGTAGGAACTTGAAAGAGTCAATGAAGGTCTTAGGAATGAACTTGTAGCAGCTAATGAACTAAAGGAAAAATTCAAATATAGTTCAACAAATCTTGATGCACAACTTGAGAGTCAAAGACCTAAATAAAACTCACAAGGACTTGGTTTTGAGAAGGGAGAAATTTTTGGATCAAGTGAACAAATCACTTCAACAAAGAATCAAACTGAAGAACCTAAGAAGACACCTATGAGGCTATCAAATTTCAATGGCAGATGTTTCTCATGTAAAAAATTTGATCATAGAGAGAAGAGGGCAGAAGAAGACCTAATGATACATCATTTTATAGTTATTGTTACACTTGCTACAAATATGAACACATAAAATGAATGCATATTAGAGGTGAATAATTCTATGAACTAGAGGAACATAACCTATTACAAATGAAACAACTCTGGACACATTGTGAAGCTTTGCAGATTAAGAACAAATCCAGCGAATACAAGGTATGGAAATGTGACATGTTTCAATCGCAAAAATTCTAGTCATATTACTCATAATCGCAGATATAGTAATGCAAGAGGTTCAATAGATAAGAACAATATGCATAATGATAAAGGAAAGAAAATAATTGATCTTGATGAAGTTCAGAAGGAAATGAGCAAGACATGAGCTAGAAAAGAACTGATAGATGTTAGTGGTCATATCACACCATATTTTGTTGTGAGTATTTCTTTGGCAAACTAATTAGGTCAAGTACCTAAGGGAGGGTATTTAGAGAAAATATTACCTTGCCCCTGAATATGAAGTATCGAGAGAAGTGATATATGGAATTAGATAGATAGTTGAATTTGAATCATGATGGAGCAACGTTTGATGGATTATGATTGGATCTGGAGGATCATAGATATAATATTCACTAGTTATATGCAGCTTTATGATGCTAGGGTTCAATGCATTTATTGAAATTACTTTTTGAGGCATGCAAAGGATTAAAAGGGTATTCAATGACATCACTTAGCACCATGTTATCTTGAGAATGAGCTAGCAGAAAGATTGAGAGAGATCTGAGAAGAGATTGAAGCAGTTTCAGAGATCAAACCAACAAACCCTTGTCATCATCGTAAAAAGATATTTATCACTCTGTGACTTGATAAATTTGATCGATAAGCATGGATACACCTATGGAAGTTGATGTTAAGGACAGACCATGACTTAAATTCAAGAAACACTCGCATAAATCCATGGAAGATGATCATGCCAGAGTATTTTCTCATGAACCTCGCAAAATATTACACGTGGAAGACATTAGAGCATATCTTCACTCCAATGTTGAAGAGCTAGGAAACTGTTCAATTCTCGAGTCATATAAATCTCTATGCGAGGATGCTAAATTGAAAGATGAATTCAAGACCGTAGAGACAATGAATTTATCTCAAGTTGTAAATTTCCACATCTTTGATGAACAAGAATATGTTATAATTGTTCTTAGTAGAATACATGATTAATTTATTTGGTTAGACAAGCCTTATAAGATCACTAAAGATGTACTAGAAGTTGTGACTGGCTTCAATGCAAATGGAGAAGTTCCTACCTTGAGAGCCATAAAGGACTTAGTTAAAAACCTGACCGATTCAACATGGGATAAGAGGGCTATGACAGTCAACAATATCAGACAACCCAATGTGAAGTTTGCTTCAATGATTCTAGGATACAAAGTCTATTGTTCAAGTAGAGAAAATTCCATCTCTAGCACCAAATTCACATTGCATAATGAATAGTTAAGGAGAATGCTCAATATGATATCTATGAGATTTTGAGAATGCCTGGGAAAGATAAAGGACAAAAAACAAATATTCAAGTATGGATCATTGATTGTGCACATATTTTTCTATTTCACGAATTACTTTCCACAGATTGGCAATATTACATGGCAGAAAGACATACCCGTGGCTCTACAGATACAATAAGATAAATGTCATAATTGTAAATAATAAGAATTCTTTAGGAGTTACTATTCAGTAGCTGAAGGATGTATTGACTGACAGACTAAATCTTGTGTTAAGTATCCCATGCATGTAACTGATATTGACAAAATCCTTAAGGACAATGAAGCTAAGCTAGTAGAAATATCACAAGGATTTGATCCTTTGAAATAATTAGCATCGATTAATTTGAATCAAGTTATAACACTCAATGATAAAATTAGATTCATTTGTCACGGAGAGGGACAGAGTGAAGGGAAGGATCAAAGAACTAATGAACCAAATTATTCCAAAACTTGATATTTTGTCGAGAAGTTTGAAGGAAGCAGTTGCAACCTTTGAGTACCCTGATGCACCTAATTTGGTTGAAGCATAAAGGTTGCCATGTGCTTTTTGTGGGCAGATTCAGATTGCAGAAAGCATACAAAATAGTTGGGACACATCTTTTGCAACTCTGAGGAGCTATTTTTTAGACATATTTAAACTCTTGTAAGTATACTTTGTACACCTATGTACATAAGTGAATGCTATAGGATTTGATAGTTGAATTTTGAGGAAGTTCCCAACCTTTTCCATTGATGTCAAAGGGGGAGAGATGACGTGAAAAATAATATATTAATCTTAGGGGAGAATAAAGTTTTTATTAAGGGGAGATCTATTGGTGTTTGGCATTTTGTTTGGACACTTAGTCATTTTTCACTAAGTGTTGCCATCAATGCCAAAGGGGGAGATTGTTGGTAAGAGACACTAGATTGGATAAATTGTATGTTGTCATTGATAGCAACCACACATGTATATTATGGTCACCTACCAATTTTTGGTTATCCCGAAGGTAAGAATGCAAAATTGGCTAAGTATGGAATAAGAAGAACAGTGTACAGGGATCTGTGCAGGTGTATTTGGGAACCTGTTGAGAACAACACAAACACTCAATAAGTCATTGCATTAGTCCAAAAGGGTTAGAAAAGCATATGAAACCCACTAAAACTAACTTATTGCCTTCTAACTAGAAAGAGTGTGATTAGTTGCATATCAGCCCTCGGAATATGCTTCAAATCAGTGACATATACTATCTAGCATGAAGGATTTAATTCAAAAACCAAACTAAAAAGATGATAAAGCATGTATTCTAGCTCTAAAAGATGAAATGAAAACAATGCAAAAGCATGGAATAATGAGTGCAATATGATTCTAAGAGTAATCCAACAGCATAACAATGTAATTTTTGATCTAATGTGAAGGCTTCTTTGCTCTCAAAACAGGCTTCTATTTATAGAAGAGTGGGAAAGAGAGAGGGGGGACAAGGTGAATTTATGAATTAGGAGACTCATAAATGGAAATGTAAGAAGCATTAATGCCCAAGGCATTAATAAGGCATGGGAGAGACA